>JBCEWC010000442.1:0-57221 GCA_038996855.1 Solanum aculeatissimum | reverse complement strand
GTGCCACATGGCTTGCCACATGTGTGTTGTTAACCCTTGAGGGGTATTTGTGGTCTCTTAAGATAACAGCAGGGGTAATTTTGGTCCAAAAATCTAACGGAGGGTATAAGTGATCTATTTTGATAGTTCAAGGACAATTTTGACCCTTTTCCGTTTAATAAATTTAATTACTTTCATTTTTATTTATTTATTTAAATTTTGCTAATATTTATATTAATTTATTATATATAATTTTAGGTCTTCAAAAATAATTTAATGAACACAAATATTTAGGTGCCTTTCACATGGATTTTGGGTTACTTTTGTTGTTCCTTCTTTACCAACTGGTCCACCCTACTCCCCAAAAAGATGGAGAGTTTAATATTTATGCTTTGATAATATTTTTATAATTAGATTATATAAAATAATTATAAAACAAAGTATCTAAATTTTGTAAAATTGTTTAAATATGTTCTTCTTTGATAATTGGGATTAACAAAATACATTCTTATTTTAGTAAAATTGGTATTAATATATCTTTATATACTAAGAATAGATACTTTCCAACAAATTATAAGATTTTTTTGTATAAAATTAAATTTGTTTATCCAAGCTTAGTCAATTGAAATTCTTTCATTAAAAAATTATAGTATCAAATAAATAAGACAATTTTAATTTATGTATACTTTTACATATTTAATCCTTTTACAGTTTTACTAGAAATCTTGGCGGATGATTAGCGGTATATTTGTAACAACTCATCTTAAGATGAGAAATTCACATCGGCAAAACATAGGAGAGATTACGGGTATATAAGTAAACAAATCTTACCTACTAAAAACACGTTAGCTGTGTTGGCCTAGGCACAAAACAGACAATATCACTATTGGGCTGGGTCTTTACATATATATTGTTTGTGGATACGACTTATATCCAAAATAAATTAAAAATAAGAAGTTATTATTTGTGCAAGTACTACTTTCCGTTTCAATAGATGTGTATTTTACTAAATTAACCTTATTAATGTGAGATAGGATAAGGAATACCATATCAATAAAGCATAAGAGAAATGTTGTGTGGATAAGTAAACAAGCTTTGCACATTAATAACTCATCTTAAAGTCGTGCGAGCCTAGATTCAGAATCAACAATATTACTAACGGACTAAACTGTTATATGATATAAAATCAAATGTATGTGTTAGAAAATTTATGAAGTCACCTATTATGTCTATCTTCTTGAAGATCTCAAATTTGCATGTGCATGAGTTTCCTTGTCTTATTGATATATACAGAGTCTGGAGACTTTATGCTATAGTGTACAGTAGTACTTGTACTTTTGTACCCAACTATTTTTAATTTATCTCCTTTATCTATAATATATATAGACTTAGGGCAACAATTCTAACATAGAATGTAAAATTTGTGCCATTTCTGGATATATTGTATCTCAAATATACAATACAAAAAATGAATACAAATGTTCAATCCATAGTAACATGCATATTTTTATTCGATCACTTGGTGTACCAAGCTCATATTTTTATTTTCTTTACTTAAATTTCTGACTCCGTCACTTACATGTGCAATAATTGAGGGCACATGATGTGTGTAATGAATGAATCCAATAGACAAGTTATTGGTTGTTTTATGAGTTTATGTAAGTTTGGCATGAGATTCAATATTCATTCATCAATATAAGCAACAAGATGTGAAGATGGGGACCAAAAAATTTACCAATATGTTAGGCAGGCAAGGTGAATGAGCCGACAAAGAGCATCTTTACTTAGTTTTCACCCAAAAGGAGATCATGCGGGGGGAAAAAAATCTTCTCTCGACTCTACTAAAAATAGATGTTTGACAATATTTGTTCAATTTGAAAAATCAATAAATTTTCCTCTTGATATTTTTAGAATTACAAAATTAAAGAGTATTTTAATGTCAATGCATGCCCTTGAATCATGTAGTCGTTAATTTTTTGAAAATTTATATCGAATTAAAATCAGACAAATAAATTGAAACAGAGCTATTACTAGATTGGGGACCATCTGATATATAGGGAAAGTGCAAAAAACAGTTTCGTGTTATGTTCAAGGCGAATCAAAGAGGAACGCTCGTGGCCTGACAGCGCCTAGTGGTGTCAGCGCTACCTTCGCGTTTTTTTCTTTCAACTAAAAAAGAAAAACACACTGCACTCTGCGGCACGCACGCTCTTTCATAT
Organism: Solanum aculeatissimum; assembly: GCA_038996855.1. Taxonomy (NCBI): domain Eukaryota; kingdom Viridiplantae; phylum Streptophyta; class Magnoliopsida; order Solanales; family Solanaceae; genus Solanum; species Solanum aculeatissimum. The sequence goes on along the minus strand of JBCEWC010000442.1, from coordinate 55,023 downwards.
TCGTTCAGTTACATTTTATGTAGCATCGTTTGACTTGATACGATATTTAAAAAAATGAAATTTTTTAAAATTTGTGATCTAAAATTATTCGTAAATATTTATGTGGTTGAAAATTGTTTTTTTAAGAATAAAAGAAGAATTTTAAATTTGAATTATTTCATGAATTAAAGAAAGATACCACATAAAATATTACAAAAAAAGTATTTATTTAACCGGTCAAAATTGATCCATGATGTCGCCTACATATATAGAATTCAAGATATAAACTTTATTAAGAAAATTTATATGAATATATTTAATAGAACATAAAGTTTAAAAATAAAAATAAACCTTTTTCAAAATTTGTGATTCAAAATAAATTATACTCCTTTCGTCTCAATTTATGTGACATTTTCTAAATTTCAAGATTCAAACAAATCTATCTTTGACTATAAATTTTTCATATATATTTTTAGTATTTGAAATTATCAACTATTGTGACTTATAGTACTTTTTACGTAATTTACAAATGTATAAATTACATTAACTTTTTGGTAAAACTTAAAACTGTTTAACTTTCGGAAAACGAAAAGTGCTTCATAAATTAGGGCAAAGAGAGTAAATAGTATTTGTATGATTGAATATCATTTTATTTGAAAAAAAGAAGAAGAGAGAGAAATAAAAAGTTAAATTGTTACTCCGTTCATCTCAATTTATGTGATACTATTTAATTTGATACAAAACTTCGTTCATTATTTAATTCTAATTATGTTAGAATTATAAAATAACCTAATTGGGAATATTTGAATTTGGTTTGTTATTGATCGGATTATCTCGTTTTAAATAAATACATGAGTTCAATGTTTTATTAAGTATTGGTGATTATACATAAAAATATTGTTTCTTGTATGGAATAATTATTAAGGTCCTTTTAAGTTGGCAAATTGACTTTAATACTTTATGTTGAATTTATTTATTTAATATATGAACATCATTTCATTTTAATTACAATATAATTATCACCTAGAATTATATATTATGAAAGTATAATCACAATTAGCTGGCGAAGATGAGTGGAATTATCATGTAAAGTCATTTATTTTATATTATTATACATATATTTTTGTTCCTTTTTAGTTGTCACAGTTTCTAGAATTAAACTATATAAATTTTGATTAATATTTTAAAATGTATTTTTTTAATCATATTAATTTGAAAAACATTATGATCAATAGTAATATATTTTTTTTACAGTATTTGAATATCTAAAAATTTTCAATCAAATTAATTTTTGAAAAATATAATATGACAACTAAAATTGGACGAAGGATGTATATATAATTTGGCCAGCTAGCATTATGCCTTTGAGTTTGTTTTTTTATTCTTACTATATATAGCAATTGTATGCATGTTAGAAAAAATAAATAATTGTGGACTCTTTTTGATTTTATATATATATAGTATATGCAACTTGATTGTGATCATAGACTATGTTGATGCTCCTATATAAGCATATAAAATAAAAATTATTTTATAAGATGAAAAAAAAATATTATTACCCTTTAAAGGTTATGTGACAACTTAATTTTCTATTTTTTTTTCATCGCGATATTTAAATTATTAAGTTCGACTAATATAAATTTACTATATACAGGATTCAATAAAAACAAAAGTGTTCCCTATACGTTTCTTCATTGTGAATGATTCAAAATCCGAAATAGAATATCAAGACATTCTTTTTTTGTTATCTTTTGTTATTCGAGAAAGATATAGACTTGAAAAAAATATGAGTTCACGTTGTAAAATCAAATAGTTTTGATTGAAGTTATATTGAGAACACAACTATTGACGCTTTAGGTCATTTTATAAGGTTTAAAACTCATAAAATTTAAATTTTTTAATTTATTTAAACATATCATCATGATCTAATAAAAAAACCATTCATCCCTAAAGACAATTATAAACCATCAAATTAGCTTAATAATTTTAATATATAGCATAAAATTATGAATAAATATTTATAAAAATCAAAATAATAATTGATATAAATTCATAATTTTAAAATTTAAATTTTTGAATCCGCCTCGAAATTGGGAGGGCAATTAGGCAAAGAGTTTGAAGTTCAAAGAATAGACCCATGGGCTGGGGAATTGACACGTGGCAATCTTTTATTTGTGGAACCCACTAAGGACACAAAACTGAGAAAAATTAAAAGTGGTAATAAGAGATAAGAAAAGGGTGCAGAAGATATGGTGCATGTGGTTCTTGAAAATATTCAAAATTTGACCACCCACCCAACAATAAATTTTTTTTTGAAAATAATTTTATTGTCTTAAATTAAAATTATATTAAATATATCAAAATATTATTTAATTTATTAATCTTAAATATGTCACATAAAAACTTAAAATTAAAATATTATAACAACAATAACAATAACATACCATAGAGATAGAGAAGTTGTTTCTGAGAAATCCTCATCTCACGAGTCAAGCCCCATAAGTAGAATATAATAGATATGAAAAAAAGAGTAAAAAAAAGAAAAAAAAAGGAAAAACGACAAATAATGAAAAACAAATGATAATATGTAAATACGAAAACAACATACTACTCCTACTAACCTACTATATCACAAGGTCAGACATCAATCTATCCTTACTAATCTATTAGCCTGCTACCCTAATACGCGACCCCCACTTCTTTCTGTCTAAGGTCATGTCCTCGGTGAGATGAAGTTTCGCCATATTTTGTCTGATCACCTCTCCCTAATACTTCTTCAATCTACCTCTACCCCTCGGTGTAACCCCTAACTCCAGCCTTTAGCACCTCCTAATAGGACCATCAATATTTCTTCTCTGCACAAGTCCAAACCAATACAGTCTCGCTTCCCTCGTCTTGTCGATCAACCACGAAAAAAATCAAAATATTATCAACAAAATAAATTATTTTTTTAAAACAAAATAAAAAATATATTTCATTCTTTTTAAAACAAAAATAATATGTATATAGCACACGTTCTTCAATCCAATTTAATTTTGACACCTACTATTTGCCTTCTTCTTACCATCACTCTATGTTATCTTCACTTTACTTCTCTGGCCTCAGTTATTTGATCTCTTCGTCTTAATTTATGTGACAATATTAAATAGATATTTTATTTATTTATTTTTAGTCATCACATTTTTTTCACTTTAACTTATTATGCTTCATTTTACGAGACTTAACTAATTAATTTTTAAAATTAAAGTGAACTATATTGATCTTATATTTGAAATTTGAAGTTTAGATATTAAAAAATTATATAAAAATACTTATAATAATTCTTCTTAAATTAATATGATAAAAAAATATATCTTAAAATATTGATTAAAGTCAATACGATCGAGAAACAAAATGTGACAAGTAGAAGTAAATAAAGAAGCAGTTCTAAAGTTAGTTATGGGGTTCATATTAGTGATAGATTATTAAAATAAATTTATTAGATACAAGTAATTTAAAATTTTGTTGTTAATTATTATTATTATTATTATTTTGGTAGTGGTGCTATATTTTGTGGAACATGAAAGTAATATAATATAAATATGCTAATGAAAAGGAAAATAAGAAAACCTTAACCAATCAAATAAGAGTATATATATCTGAGTGTGTGAAGAGAAAAAAATAGATTTCCTTTTTCCTTAATTTATCTCTTTTTTTTTCTTCTTCTTCCCTTATTCATGGTCAAAGGAAAAGAAAGAGAAATTAATTGATTGAGACAGCCCAAACAAAATGACAAAAAAATAAATAAATTGAAATATCAAATATGCATGATGGGTTCTTCATATGTTATTTATATTATATTAAAAATCTAATTGATTGCCTTATTATAAATACCAAGTAAGAAGAATAAATTATAAAAAAAAAGGACCCATCCACCGCCTAAAAACAAAATAAACATCATCTATTTATCTAGCTATGAATTTTTTAAGCTAACCCTAACTAAAAAAAAACTATCTTCAAGAATTTTAATGGATACAAAAATATTTGGTGATTCTTTACATTATTCGTCTTAATCTTGGTAGACAGAATTATCTGATATTTATTGCTAAAGGGAGATAGTAGACAGTGACGGAGCTAAGATTATCACTAAAGGGGTTCAAAATCTGAAAAAATAGTCATGCGAACTAATTGAAGGGGGTTCGACATCTACTATACACATATAAAAATTTATTTTAACTATGTATAAGTAGTATAATTTATCATTGAAGGAGGTTTGGATGAAACCCCTGCCAAAGGGCTGCCTCCACCGTTGATAGTAGATATCTCGTGAAATCAATAGAAATACATGAAAGCTGATATGAATATCACGATTATTAAAATAAATACTCCACTATCTTCAAGAATCAAGTTTCACTTGTTGTAGATCATATACAATTAGAAGAAGATCATTATAGTATGATGATGAAGAGTTGTTTTGGTGAGATTTAGTGAGAATTCTTGGTGGATGACACCCAAAACCCCACTTAAAATTCCCTCTTTATGATGAAGACTATGAATACCTTGATTCAATAAACAACAGTTACCCCTTTCCTCAAAAAAAGCCACAAAGCAAGAAAGAGAAAAAACAAAATAAGACCAACAACCCAAAAGTCTACTCCCCTTATTCCCTTTTTTAAGCTTCTCTCCTCCCCCATTATCTTTTTTCTTTACAAACCCTTATTCCCCTTTAGCTTAGGTTTCCTTGTGCTTCCATTTTTTTGCTCTTGGCTTCAACCTAATTTCCATCTCAAGAGAATTGAAGTTCAAAGATCTCTATGGATCAAATGAACCATGCACTCCCTCCTCCTTTCCACACAAGAGATTTCAACTTACATCAATTCCATCAAACCTCAGAAGATGAACAAAGTGGGACAAGTGGCCTCAACATGTCTGCTCAGAAGAGAGATCGCGATGACGACAACAACAACAATAATGAAAATTCAAACGGTGGAGAATCGAAAGAAGGGTTAGGTATAACATATACTGAATTGTGTGACTGTCTCATCTGAAAATATAAGTTGTTTATAGTTGTTATAGAGAGTTAACATATATGTTTATTTACTTAATTATGTCTCATATGAAAGTTTAAGCTCATGTTGTGTAAGGAGAATACATTTATTTACTTAATTATATCTTCAAACAAACAGGAAATTCAGGAGAAGGAGAGATCACTAGAAGACCTAGAGGAAGACCGTCCGGATCGAAGAACAAACCTAAACCACCAATCATCATAACTAGAGATAGTGCAAATGCTCTTAGAACTCATGTTATGGAAATTGGTGATGGTTGTGATATTATGGAAAGCATATCAAATTTTGCAAGAAGAAGACAAAGAGGGGTTTGTATTATGAGTGGAACAGGTATTGTTACTAATGTTAATTTAAGACAACCAGCTTCACCAGGTGCAATTGTAACATTACATGGTAGATTTGAGATATTATCCTTAGCCGGATCGTTTTTACCACCACCAGCACCACCAGCAGCATCAGGGTTGACTATATATTTAGCTGGCGGACAAGGTCAAGTTGTTGGTGGTAGTGTTGTAGGTGCACTTATGGCATCTGGACCTGTTGTCATTATGTCCGCTTCGTTTAGCAATGCTGCTTATGAAAGACTTCCTTTGGAAGAGGATGATCAAAATCCTCCTCTTCCAATTCTAGGAGGAGGATCGCTAGGATCTCCTCCTGGAAATATAGGAGGACAAGGACAACAACAACAACAAATGATGGCGGACCCATCTCTATTTCATGGCATGCCACCCAATCTTCTAAACTCCGTTCAGTTGCCTTCGGAACCCTATTGGGCATCTGGAAGGCCTCCATTCTAATGCAAGCGGACATTTGATAAAATTGAAACGATACAGAGAAAATTGACAACACTATGGCCATGTGCAAGGATGACATCCATCATACAAGGGGTAATTGTTTTCTCTTGATTTAATTACTTGTTTAATTAGCTTATAAATTAACTCAAACTTGATGTCTTTTTTTCTATCTTCTTTCTCATCAAGAACACTTAGCAATGTATTTTTAGGAAAATGTTTTTTTTTTTTGAGTTTTTTTCCTTTCAGTTACTTTACATTTTTTGAGTTTAGTGTTTTGCATTTTCAGTTAGGTTTTTTATCTTTTTTGGATTGTGATAGTGAGTTTGATTATGATATGATCATGATGTGGTTGTAATTTGTAAATTCACTGTTTTCTTGGTGATATCTATCTTAATTTCATGATGCTAGCTAATTAACTTCTTGGCATTCCCATAATTTCCATGATTTTCTTTATAACTCATGATTATAATTAGATTGGAATTGGACATCATTATTCCATAATTGTGATAATAACAATGTTTTAATTGTAACAATGTATTAAATATAAGTTTTGGTTCATTAATGAGGGGCTGACAGATAATATTAGGAGAGGGTATGGGCCGCATTATACTCCGACGTGGAACTCTTCAGCATATTTTCATCCATTTTTTTCCAAAAATATAAAAAAATCAAGACAATTTTTGTAAGGAATTTTTGTATATGGCCACTCAAAAATATTTTAATTATGTTTCATAGCTATAGTTTGAATAATTACATTCCGTAATTATAGTTATATCAACGTTTGTATAATTCGCGCAACATTTGTATATGTTAATATAATACGCTATACAATTCACAGTGTTTACATATTTCGCTATACAATTTGATTTGCGCACAACGTTTGTATAAATTGCGCGAACTATGCAAAATTCAAACAGTAATGACAGCTAAATATTGCCGCGAGGCGTGCAAACTATAATTATATTAGTCAATTAACTAGTATATGTTTATTTATCTGTATAATTTTTTTATTTTTTTTCTCCCTATCTTGTTGAAAAATAATTAGAATTTTCATGAAGGAGGATCGAGAAATGAATTACATGTGGAATGCACATGCATCAGTTACTTAAGAGAAATGCTCTTTTTCGAGGCAAAAGCAAGTATAACGTCTAGTCTTATGTTATACAGTTTGGTCTACTCTGGACTTTAACTCACTTCTAATCATGTTATGCATCGAAAGTGTAACGATATTTTATATTGTCGGTGTATATAGAAAGATAGATCGAGGGTTTAAGTTTTATAGTTCGGGATGCTATTATATAATGCCGTTTTTTAATTTATCAGTCAAACTTAATTAGTGATTTGATTATATAAAAAAAGGATTAAATTGTCAATATATAGAGAAGTTAAATACATTTTGGAATGGGGCATGCAGGAGAAAGAGTTTAAGTTCTATACATTGATGACAGTTATTTACGTATAGTTTAATTTTTTTTACAGAATTATACTGGATATGTTATTGTTGTGTTGTTTTAGAGGTGAAAGTGAAATAAAAAGCTGAGATTCTTTGCACCAAATTAAAGCAATAGATAGATATAGGTAAGTAGCTCCCCACAACACACTCCCCTAGTCATTACATTGCTTGCTTTTAGTGCAACAAGCCATGTAGCTATACTCATGTGTTGTTGTAGTAAAACTATGCACCATCTTGAGATATTCAAATCCTTATCCATTCTCTCTCTCTAAATTAATAGACAAACTCTTAAGGGCTTCTTCACCTTTTGCTTTTTCTTAATGTGGGTATATAAGAATCATTCACACACCATTCTGGCGTCGGAATTAAAGAGAGAAGTATTAAAAACACCCTTGAACTCTAAATTATTGATAGGCTTAAAAATATCTTTCAACTTGGCGAACTAAGCTTAAACACACTCTCAAACTTGACACGAATTATTAGTTTCATTCCTAAACTATTGATAGGCTTAAAAACACCCCTCAACTTGGCAAACTAAGCTTAGATACACTTCTCCCATACCACATGACATAACAAGTGAGTACAATTTATTTAAAGCGCGTGAAATGTTAAAAAAGACCATATTAACCTTAATTTTCCCTTTAAAAAAAATAATTCCCTACAATTTTTAATTACCAACTACTAGAATACCCTTCTTCTTCCCATTTAATCTTTCCTCCATTGATGGTGACCTCAAAGCAAGATCTATTTTTTTTAATTCTCATTTTTAATTGCTTGATTCTCTTTCTTTTCTTATTTTGTTTATAATTATTTTTTGTCAATATGGACTTCCAGCAATGTTAAAAATTTCATAGTCGGATGACAATCTCGTAAGAAGATTTTGGGATTGTAAAAATATGGTAGCAAATGAAGCTCTACAAAATGTCAAATCAAAATTTAATAAGTTACAGAAACATGAAGCTAAGGGGTGTTTTCAAGCCTATCAATAGTTTAGGGACGAAACTAATAATTCCTGCTAAGTTCGATGGTGTATTTAAGCTTAGTTCGCCAAGTTGAAGAGTGTTTTTAAGCCTATCAATAATTTAGGGATAAAACTAATAATTCGTGTCAAGTTCGAGGGTGTATTTAAGCTTAGTTCGCCAAGTTGAGGGATGTTTTTAAGTCTATCAATAGTTTAGGGACGAAATTTATAATTTGTGTCAAGTTCGAGGGTATTTTTAGTACTTCTCTCAAATTTTCACTAAAGAGTTCAGAATATGAAAAAGTAAACATACAAACTAGTCACACAAGATTTAACATCTACAACATATATATATATATACATAAAAAATAAGTTTAAACATTTATAAATAATATAATTTTCCAACAAAAGGAGTTCGGATGAATTTCGAGGCCCTAGCTGGCTCTGCTCCTGCACACTATCTCACCCCCAAGGGAGAAAGTAGCTTCAAGGTATAAGGATATGGAGTTAAAATTTATGTGTAAAAATTTACCTAAATTGCAACAAACAATAGATATGAATTCGTAACATTTTAAGAGTTTAAATTCTGAATCCGACTCTCGAGGAAAAAGACACACACACTACTTTTCTTCATTGTTGTGCTTGCAGCACTACTCATTCCATCGAACACGAGGGGCGTAATAAAAGTATCACACATCCTAGTAATAATATTGTAGGATGATGATATCAATTCTAATTATTAATGTCAAATTTCCCAAATAATTGGTATGATAGAAAAAAAGAAATCATAAGGAGGGTAGGAAATAACTTTTGTAGTGATTTAATTAAAATAGTAGAAGAAATAAATTCATGGATTTATTTTGCTTGTATATATACACATTACAATGTGAAGAAATATATAAAGCACATGTATTATATATACTACATTATACTCTCTCCGTCCTATTTTAGTTGTCATTGTTTCTATTTATAGAGTCAACTTATGTAGATTTTGACTAACATTTTAAGATATATATTTTTTATCATATTGATATGAAAAAAGTTGCAATCAATAACACTTTTCTCATAGTTTTTTAATGTCCAAATTTTTATTTTATAATATTAAATTAATTTAAACTATGAAAATTCGTCAAATTGACTTTCGAAAAATGCAACATGACAACTAAATTGAGACAGAGAGAGTAATAGGTAATTCGATGTCTTGTTTTTCAGGTTATTATTAGTTTTGCATTTTTATAAACAGTTACCTGTAGTTATCCTTTTAGGTGAGCTGATACTCTGATGGATAAAAAGTTGTATGAAGATATAGAATTGTTCTTCTAATTAAGTTGTAACCTCCTCCTTTTAAATTTTAAATTTGTGTTTGTTATTTTAGTCCCAATAGTGGCAACTAGAAAAGGTTCGCTATCGACTAAAAATGACGTCAAAAATTTGAAATTTATAAATTCTGAATTTCAAAACGAAAACTTCAAGTTTTAAATTTAAGAATATTTGATTGAACTTGTATGAGAACGTGGCTATGCTTTTTTGAGGGCCCTATAGGAATTATTCAAAAAATATATTTTTAAAAATAATACTATATAGAAGATGCAAATGAGAATTGCCAATTGTGTCCATTCATTTAGGTCTGCAAATGATTGGATGGTAAGCCTATGTTTCATTGCTTCCTATTTTGTACACTTTTAATTTATTCATGTATGAGTTGTGTGTTTCATGGGATTAAGGTATTATCCATCATAGTGTGTTTGGTCGGGTGAATGTACAAGAAAATGTATTATGACTTTTTGGTGGGGAAGGATAAGACACAATTGTTTTGGTATGGTGGTCTAGTGGTCCATCTTAGACTTTTATCAACTATGGCTTAAAAGCCCATACCTCCTAAATAAAATACCAACACTCAATATCTAATTCAGATTCTTCAAGAATATTTTTGAATATTTATTGAATCACTAAAAAAGAAATATATTTTTGAAAGATCTGACATGAGCGCTACATTAAGTATCCTTCTGTTAAAGCAACACTCCAAGAGAGTGCAATACAAGTAATCTATACCCTAATTAATTCTATGACTAAAATTCTTAAACCTATAAGTCATACAATGAAAATTTTATCATTGTTCGAGCCTCGAAGGTTGCCTTTCTGAATCGAAAATTATCTCTAGATTTTTAAGTCGGATGTTGGTAACATCGAATTCATTATTATTTTGTGTCGCTTGTGCGTAAAGGCTTAGAGCCCTTTCCTCTAGCTCCAAAACCTTCCCAAAAGATCTGATCCAATAGAAATCCACACATCCACTACTTACCTACCGTTTAGGTGGCACCAACGAGATCTAGTAAGAAAGTGTTGCGGTTGCTCCACTCCGCTGCAGTCTGATGAACTGAACTTACTTCGAAAATAGCTGCTTCAGCTTCAACCACTCGAATTTTTTATATTCCTTTTTATTTCTCATCATAGATTTGTAGTATTAATATATTTTAAATGGTCAACCTTACGTATGATTGGCATTCTTTATATTTTTTGCATATATACTCATACAATATCATGTCACTTTCCTCAATCTCCACTACAATTTACTAGTTCGATATCTATTAATCTTTTTCAAGTCTATCAATTGGGAAATTGAGATTACTATGGGAAGGGAATAATGGACCTACTGAAATATTTTCATAATGTCCCTACCAATTAAAAGTCAACGAGTTAAAAATAAAATTAGAAATGATTTTTGTGTTGCATCAGCCATCAGGTAAGGTCTATAAATGAGCTGTTGCTAGCTATTCATGAAGCAAATAAAGTCCAATGGCAATTTGCATCACAAAATAGCATGTGGCTAGGTTTTCTTTTTCCAAGTGTTGGGAGGCAAGTTGTGCAACTTGTCTTCTCCATAATGTTCATGGAGATATATTGTTTCTCAATGAATTAGCTCTCAGAAATAGAAAATTTATATTCACAAAGATAGGAATAAGATATACGTACACACTATTCTTCTCCAATCTCACTGATAAAATTACACGGAATATATTGTTGTAATTCATTCGCCCTCCTTTGGATCAAAACGCTTTAGATTAATAGTTATAAATGTGCTAAGGCGCAATGACTTTAATTTCACGCAAGTTGATAAAAACTCGCTCATTATTGTCGAATAATTGAAAGTTGTTGAAAACTAGCTCTTTATTATAGTCAAAATGAGCCCCAAACCCCTAAGATATAGACTTTTGCTCCACATCTACGAAAGAAATTAGAATTAGCTATGAACTTCATCACTGATCTATCACTAAACAGGAGTAGCCTCAAATTTTGTTATTTAGCTACGAAATTTATCCGTCTGCAATTTCATATTGCAAGATTCAAATGTCACTATCACCGTGACTAAACGGCAAGGAGAAATGAGGTCTTGAGCAGTGCATATAAGTCATTTGCCAAATGGAGAGCTAGGATAAACACTACCTCCAAACAGAACGTTTCAAATGCAAAAGGACATAACCAATAACTTAAGAGGAATAATGACAGAAGATAAACTTATAAAATATACTTTAGGATTAGAGCGTTGGTACCACAAATATGCAGCCGTGTTTGGAGGGCGTCATCGATCAATTGGCCTCCAGCGACTCAGAACTACGCCCTTGACAAACATAAAAGACAACGTCCTTAGCGTAACAATTAATAACAATATAGATGAAAATTACACCTCAATCAATTAACACAAACGCTTTTTCTAGTAGAAACTGAGTGTATAAGTCACGACGTAAACAAAGTGTCTTATCATGAGTAATACAGCAATAACATATTCAGTGTAATCCTTGAGGTCGAGGGAGGCAGCACATACCCATCAGATAGGCGTAGTATCTAAAACCAATAAGGCTATATACCTTACTTTCCAGAATGCAACATCAAATGGCATGTTACAAGCTTCAATTGATAGATGAATAAAAAATAAAATCTAAGCTTTACATTATAATGATCCTGCTCAGGTGATACCTACCTCCTAATTCAAGCAAATTTACAAGATTAATTGTTTCTGTTAGCTCAAACTAGTTACCCTAACTGGCACTGCATCAACGAGAGTTTAAGATTGGAAACATTGTCAACTCTTGAAGATATAGCAATTGTTTCTGTGGAAAAAGAATCAGCTACCTACGTTAATAACTATTATCTCCATATCTGAAACCATCTTATCTCAATAACACATGTGAATGTTCAACCATAATCTATCCTCAGGCGTTTCAACTCTGCCTGGAAACTTGGGCTGGAGGTTAGCGTGCGATATGCAAGAGTCCTTATATCATGTCGTGAACAATCTCGGGATATACGAACGAGCTCCCACAAGGCACCTTCCTTGATCATATCCTTCGCATTTACTTCTGCAATTTGCAGTTTCAAGCAATCATGAAAAAGCTAAATCAGAACCACTATCCACAGTTTCAAGCAAAATGGAAAAGCTTAATCAAAACCACTATTTACCATGTTGTGCTAAATGGCAGAGTGCCAGCTCAATATGACGCCTTATTGGTGACGCTTCATTATTAGCATTCTGTACAATCCATGGAAGGGTTCCATCTTCAATAAGAAGAGACCTTCCTGTCTTGCTTCCTGTCATAGTAAGATCCCACGAAACTATAGTAGTGAGACTTCTTTCTTCACTAGAACATGTGATACACTAGCTCAACTGTGTATATGTGGAGACTAGTGCAAACACTAATATGCTGACAGTAAAATCTATTCTGGAATTTCGTAGGTGGTGCATGAACTGAGGGAGGAGAGGCAGGAGAAGCGGGGCAGAGAGAAAGCAAATGTGTATACAACTAACCTTGAGAGTATGCTCTTGATTCACATTTTGCAAAATTGGCAATTCCTCGAGCAACTTGAGCCAGAACATCAGGATGTCGGGATCTGACCATTCCTAGCAACGCCTTAACTCCACCTTCCCCTCGCAGCTTTGGTTGCAACTTTTCTGTGGAAGGTTAAATGATCCAATAGATGTTAACAGCAGGATCCAATTACCCAAGACGATACTTGATTAATTCTCATGGAACAAAAGTTGTTTCCATTTTCTTGTAGGTTCATTCTTTTTTCTTGTTTTACTGTTAAGTGCTCTTCTTTTCTTTTTCTTTTTTGGCTGAAGGGGGAGGGCCGGGGGAGAGGGATAGTTCGGTTGAGGCATCATATTTAAACAAATTTAGAATGGTGAAATTTCACAACTACGAGGGAGAAAGTAACATTCTTATCGTTACCGCTCTACATCAAATGAAACAGTTTGGAAATTGATATCAGAAGACAAATGTTACCATATCCTTTGTTCTTACATTATCTTCTTCACAATTACTTGAAACACGAAGAAATTTAGCATAGAATATTCAGTTAGGCAACAAATAATACCATTTCCACAGAGGTTAGCAATGGCCCCAGCAACCATGCGAAGGGTTTGAGGATCTTCAGCTTTGGCTGCTGTGACTGATAACAAATTAATGCCTCCTTGAGACATGATGAGCTCCTGATTTGTCTCTGTTCCATTTGAAGAATGTCTTTACTTAACAGAGAGTGATTTGCGTTTGAAAAACATGGACATTAAAAGTAGAATTAAATATTAAACTCATAATATTCATTAGTCAGTGACGTGATGCAAGGCTCACCGTTCATAGCAAGATTTGCAATTGCACCAGCTGCAACTCTGTGAATTGTCTCATCATTGGAGCTTCTAAGAAGAGTTAACAGAGATTGTAGACCACCAGCTTTTACAATTCTCTCCTGGTTTGCCTCTGAAATAGATGGAATAAGGAAAAATCACCACCATTCAAGGACTTGATACTACCTCTTTTGAATTTCTCAATTTTCAACTGCGTCATCTAACATCATTTCTGCTTGTTTTTAACTTTGTTCTTTAATATTCGTACGTTAGGTTGCCGGTAGTTATATGATACTCTTTATAAGGTCTATGATGAAGGGCCTTAATTGATTGAATTGAGTGAACTATTAAATTAAAGAATTGGATTGACTGACCTCCATTCTTGTCCTTCAACCAGCAACAAATCAGGACTAATGCCTCCACTTTGAATGGTGAGGTGTTAAATAAATAATTGGGGTTTGAGTAGTGTGGTATACTTAAGATTCTTTCTTAGGAAAGTGACAGTGTTTTATCCAAAAAATTGAGATACTTGCATATCTTTTACTAGACTCATGTAGACAAAGTTGACAAGCTATCATTCATGTGTCTTGTACCCACATCCCTCCTACATTAGAAATCTAACAAGGTATAGCTATGTTTAATAGGTTTACACATCTCAAACAAACAGATTGCATCTATGCTCAACAAACTACAGATTGCAAGTAGTAAGAGACATGAACTAAAGATGTAACATTCAAAATGAAATAGCATAACACTACCTTCGGCTGCCAGGTTTGCTACAACTTTCACTGCATGAATCTGCACATCGGCATCTTCTGATTCAAGCAATGACAATATCTTTTGGAGACCCACTGGTGAAAGAAGTGTAAGTTATATTAGGGAGTAGAAAAGTAAGAATAGATGATAACTCCTAGGATAAAGTCCATCTCTCACCTTGTTCAAACAGTTTTGCCATTGAGGCCTTCTCTCCATCTCCAGAATTTGCTAGGTGCTGGTGCATAAATGGAGGAATTGGAGAATCTAGAGTGCCTGGCAGTTTTACAGTCTCTCCACTATCAAGATTCCTCCTAGTCTAAGAAAAGAATACAGTGGTTAATTTAAGTTCAAGTTAACTGGCAATGAAGCTCACTTAATCGGCAATTATGTTTATATGATATGAAAATTTTCTGCAGAGCATATATCAAGACATGTTCAAACCTTTAAGTCTGTAGGTTTACAGGTACTTGAAGAGCTTATTTTTCAAAAGATGCATATTTCTTTAAGCTACAACATGAATTACAGATTCTACCCTTCAACAAAACTAACTCATGTATATGATTTATCTGGCACACTAATCTCAGATGTAGCCCATTCGTACAGTTTTTCTTTACCCAAAAATATGGTCTAGAAGTTCTTTAATGCTAGTGTAGAAGAGGCAAATGGAAAGCATGAAGCCTTCGAGCACTTCTCACAGACCAAGGACACAACAATGTGAACTGGTTACCACAGTCCACAACTGTAAAGTGATTACATAGGAACCCTTAACATTAAGTATTTCAATTTTGTAATTTCCCTTCAACCAAGCCTCAAATGATGCCCATAACTAAGGGCCGATTGGCCAAATTTCCAAAGGCAAAATCTCATTACTTTGAGAAGCACTGTCAAAATGGACCTACGCAGAATACTTCGGGAGAATATCAATTTGTGTTTGGCCAGTCTATTTGAGAAGCAGCCCTTTGTTTCACCAAGTTTTCTAAAAAGTGCTTTATCAAATTATGGCGAGTTGACGACGGACATATAAAGATTCACTTTTGCATTAAACAGACCAAAGATTTCAATTTAATAAAGCTTGTCAATTTTATTTAACTAAAATACTAAAGTAAGGGGAAAAAAAAGAACATTAATGATATAATTAACAAAACTAGAATTAAATCAACGTAATAATATTGAACATATCATATAGTTACTTAATTTCTTTTTATGAATGTATGCATGTAGACAAAAAGTTTTTTTTCCCTTTTAAGTAAATGAACAAAGTAAGTGGAAATGTATTAATTTTTCAGGTAAGACCAATGATGAGAGACTCTCAAGGTGGCACATTCACCAGAGGCATTTCCAGGATTTTATGAAAAGGTGTACTAGTATGGAGAGGTGAATTCAAGATTTATATTTGATGAGTTCAAGTTCAACCTTTAAGTTCTTACCAGGAACTCATTACACTTTTTTGTTGCAATTTAGTAATCTTTTATATATGTATCAATAATCCATATCAGGATATTAGGATTAATTGAATTCATTGATTATATGTTACATCATTGACTGCTGCTATTTTTAAAACATACGTTTTCGGTTTGACCATACAAAATTTAACTGTGATGACAAAAGGAGAATATGAAATTCAATGTGACAAAGTTGGGGATTTTAAAGAATAACCAAACAAATAAAGAAAGAAAAAGAAAAAAGATTTAATCAGAATGCAAGAGGGGACACAAAACATGTCAACCCCCATCGCTGGACTCAATTCTAGTAAAACAAAGGAAAAAACAATAAAGACGAATGTGAGATTTGAACCTCAGGGACTTAATTCTTTTTTTAAAAAAAAAAGACAAGATGGAAGTGGGATTGGAAACCCCGACTTCATTTGTAAAGGTGCACCCAATAATCGCTGCACCATAGAACTATATGAGAGTGGGTGTACATATTATATATATTTAAGTGATTTTAAAATAATATAACATTATGATAAAGTACTAAGCAAACCAACTTCATTACAGGCAATTCTGAGAGAAAGAGGATAAGTCGACTATACAGAAGCTGCACCAAGTTTTGAACTTTTCTTTCATGTCTGGTAGTAAGGGCATTCAAGTCCAATGATTTCTCCAACAATACTAAGTCAGTAACTTTGAGATAAATATTGCTTTTACCTCATCAGCTTCAAAACTTAATTGCAACAGCTGGCCTTGTAGTATGGTAATTTCTTCTTCAAGCTTTGCTTTCTGACGTTTTTCATCTTCTAGTATTTTCCGCAGTTTTAAAATCTCAGAATTTCCAGCAGCCTATGACATCACAAACACTGTCATCAGCAATCTACAAACTGCAATTAAGATACACAGAATGATCAAAGAACTTTTCAGACAAATCATTACCTCTGACCTTTTCCATTGTGCAAGTTGATTTTTAAGATTGTCAATTTCCTCTTCTGCAGCTTTCCTTGAAATAGTTTCATTTTCAAACAACTTTTTAAGCTCGGCAACTTCCATAGAAGCAGAGAGCATTGATGACTACACAATGAGAAAAATAAGCAGCAAAACCAAAGTTATATTCATCATAGAACCAGAAATTGGAACATGAGAGGAAAACTATTTCACTGTTACAGAGAGTAGCTTAGGTATATGCAAAAGTTCAAAGAGAAGACAAGCATGTCTATTACACACATGAACTGCAAGGAAGAGACTTGTGAGATCATAATTTTAATAACCTGTATATAAGGAATTTTCGATGGGATATACTTATCCTCGGAACACAATAAAACCAAGAGTCTTTTAGAATAGAAAGTGAACTTCAATTTCATTTTTCTCCAAAGAGCAGTAGCATCGCTTTCAAGACTAACCTTAATAGCAGCAACACTAGAAACTAGAGCTAACTGACATATCCCTGTAGCACAATACCATATGACTTTGGGACCCCATAGCAAAATATTTATGTTAATACATAAAACACCACATATAAGTCTCAGAGACTACAATGCATTCCCCAGGAAGTATCTGGTCATCATCATTAGGATCATTGAGAACCTCTGCTTATATATGCATATAATATACGATAAGTCATAAAACGCACCATCGGCAACCTGAGGTTGATTGATTCCTATCATTAAGCTAATTGGAAACACAACAGTACACGATGCATTACTCATTAGCTGCACCTATCCATCCATTGGATATCTTGTTATATATCTTCTTAACTTACCTGGGCCTTTTCGTTTTCATGCTTTTGTTTATTTGCTGCCCATTGCTCTTCCAGCTTGCTTATTGCATCCATATAATCATTCTGGTACTGCAACCTTTCCCCCTGCAGATAATGGAAGAAAGGGAACAAAAAGAGAAGAAAGACAATGACAGTGAAAATACTGGTCATGCCATAAACTCTGGTGATGCAAAATTACACAGTTCAAATAAAAAGATAACCATGGAAAATTAGTGTGGGACGAAATAGTTAATGCAATAATTTAACATATAGTGAAAATGAATTGAACATGAAAGAGCATGTTATATAAGATTTGGCTGTTGTCACAAAATTTATGAAGCATCTGCCTACCTCCAATGCTTCTGCATAACTTTTTTCAGCCTCATTAATTTGAATCTGAGCTTCTTGGGCAATCCTCTCAATATCATCCTTAAATCCTTTCTGCAGCCTTTCATGTTCTGCAATTTGTTTGTCTAGCTGCATTTCAAGCCTTCTGGACAAACTTTTGTAGTCAAACTCTTCCTTAATTTTCAACATATTCTCCACCTTCATAGCCTGTAAAACACAAATCATTTACTCCAACTCCTAGATTGTGAAGTAGAAAAAGGTAAGAAAAGACGTTTACTATTATTCTCTTATCCCCGTGCATACAAGTTCTACTCGCATGATAATTCAAAGTGAAACCCAGAGAATAGATCACAACTGAGTTAGCATTAGCCAGCCCGTGCTGCTTAAAGTATCAATACAAAGGACTGCACTAGTTATATCATAAAATTTATATTCCTGTGGGAGAAGAAATAGAGGTGAGAATTACCCTCTGTCCAAACATTATGGTGCTTGCTGTCTCTCCTCGATGACGTGGAGATGGACCTATCGTGATAACCAACGAAGTTCTTGCTGTACCTGTGAGTATTCAACAATTTGATGACCTTTCCTAATGTCCCATGACAATGTTCCTTTAAATTATTAGCAACTCATGGTGATGGTTTATGATAAATGGTTATGTAGGATACCAAAACAAGGATTATGCATCAAAGTTAAAATTTTGGACCATGTTAAGTTCTGTTTTCTTAACCCAGAAGAGCTTAAAAATATTTATATTAAGTACCTTACCTCCAAATGAATCTCGAAGCAATCTTGTGAGCTTTGAGTCACGAACTGGAACATGAGCACTATTCTCTGCTAACGCATTGATACATTTTCCTAACGCACTCAAGGAGAGATTAATGGACTTAGCTTCTTCAAGCGTATGTGCTTCACTTCCTGTCAAATGCAATACAAAACAAAGAACCAATGCTTCCTTAACTTTATCCTGTTTTAAAGCTACACTAGTTGCTCCAAAGAAACTTTAGAAACATCAACATGGTGCCTTAGATAAGCCAAAACCCAGGGAAACCCTAAAAATGGGTCACAGTTTTGTCTGCAGTAATCAGTTGCAAAATGTAGCCACATTCTTGTATCACAAATGTCAAAAGACAAGTTCAGCTTTTATTTGGAGAACATAGATCAGATTCCTAGTTTAAATTAACCAGACACCAAAAGAGGGTTAAAGGGTGAACAGAGGCATATGTCTATTCAAATTAAGTGACTAAAGTGTAAAGGATTGGGAAGGAAAAGACATATTGAAGCCGCCCAATTTTTATTTATTTTTATAATCCTTGTATAAAACAATGTTTTCTGTAAGCAGAATGCTCCAGTTGTGGATACATAACAAAAGCTACATCACGGTACATTTTCCCATAAACCCTGATAGCATACCTGATTTGTCTATGCGCTCTGAACCAGCAAGATCCACAACAACTAGTTTGCTTTTCCTCACAATAGGTGGCTTGAATGCTTTAGCTGTGTGAGAAGTACTCCCATTTTCAGATGAAATAGCATAATCTCTTCCCTTGACTGACCTTTCAACATGTACCTGCAATAGAAAACAAAAATTCTGTTACATTCCACTTTGTTGATGTCCCTGTCTGTTGGCATAATTGGGAAGAGGCTCATGAACAGTGGTCAAGCCACTATCAACCTAAAAATTAGAAAAACTGTATAAGCCACAAGAGAGAGAATCGTCTAACCATGAGCATGGCATGGCTTCGTGAAGATTCTGTGTTTAATTTAGTGTTAGCAGCAAAACGATGAGCTTCACCCATGCGAAGGAGTTCAAGGAAACTCTTCTGGTGTCTGATATCCACTGTAGTAGCCCCAGGTAATGAAACATCTCCAGTTTTGGGATCTTCAACAATTGATATGTTGTCGTTCATTGGGTCTAGGAGATCCTGAATACTCTCCATATAAAGCTGCATTGACAGGTAACCAACCCAACTTTATACACCTTAAGAGTCAGACACAAGCATGAAACAACCAATGATGCGAATGAAACTTGACACGTCTGTTATCAGGTATGATAATAAAAGTGATCAAAAAAAAGAAGGAACTCTCAATTCTGTAGAAGGAAGAAAACCTGAAAATAAGAGACAGAGATAGAATCTTTCTCTGGTGCTATTTCAGAAAGAATATCCTCCATTGCACGAACCATTATCCCTCGATCAGCAGTGTCCTCTTCTCCAAGCCGTCCAAGAGTGTAAGTTTTTCCTGTCCCAGTCTGCCCATACGCCATGATGGTTCCGTTATAACCATCCAGAACACTCTGCAAGGAGAAAAAGATCAAGAGAAATGTGAGCCGCTTTTTATTGGAAGATATAAAGAAGGAATACAACCATATGAAACTAGATCAGTGTTGGAACAAAATGATTCCTTATTACACACGCAAAAGTGATTAGATGACACCATGTAAAACAACAAATTTAACCAGCAAGGAATTACTTAGAACTAACAAAATTAATATCACTGAATCCAATAGACATTTTAACAGTTATAAATGTGGTCATGGATCTTATATTTGCCTTTCAAGAAGCAAAGAAGATACTACAGAAATATTTCTATTGAGATGGACTTAATTATTTGCCAGATAAATATCTTACATACTTTATACGAAAGCTACTCAGAGAAATTGTCTGTTGTATCTGGCATATAGGTGCTTTGAGAAGTATTTTAAATGTATAAAGTATTTCCAGAAATATTTAGCAAAAGCTTCCCACCTTGGCAGCAAGTCATTTGGAAAAACAGAAACTTGGCATTTTGGCTTTCAAAACATGCTTCTTTGTGGGATAAAGTACCCAATCACTTAGAGATAGAACTGGAAGAATTATTAGTAAAGGACAGGTACATAATTTGGAAAAACGTATTTTACACTCTTGTTATGTGCATCAAAGTGAAAGAATATTTACGGTTCTGAAGTGAACTTTCCCAGTATACTAGTCAGATACTGCCTAGCCAGTAGTAAATTCCCTCTAGTTTTTTCAAGGTGTAAACCAAAGCATGTACAGAAGATAAACAGCTCATTCATAATTCATGTATTAATCAACAGAATAGGTAGGATTTTGCAGGCAACCTCAACGACAGGCTTGGCCACTACTTCATAAACACGCTTTTGTGAAGCAAATTCCGTAAGCACTTCATCAAATTCATAGGTGTCTGAATCCCAGTTATTCCTTCGAAGTTTAAGCCTTTTGAGCTGGAAACGACAAAAGAAATGAATTAAAAATCAGCACTGCTCATATTACTTTGACAATAACGTTAGAGGTTTACTTGGAATACCTCAGGCTGCAATTCTACACAATCAGCAAAATCAGCATCAGACACCATCTCCTCTGCATTTTGAGGACGAAGTCTTACCGCTACTCTAACACGTCCTGAAACTGTTACAGAGCAGCAAAATGAGACCTTCCATGATTAATCAATATTCAGAGGACTTTGGATAATAGATAATGCAACACAGTTTTCTCCACTTGGCTTCAATTCACCGAAGGTTCCCATGTAACAAAATTTAAAGCATTATTCATAAATATGATTTTTTAAGTCAAAATGTATGATTTAACTCCGCCATGTAAGTTTCACAAGACAAAATCTGAAGGTTGCCATTAGCATAAGAAATAGTTTACTTCAATACATCCTCTAAATGTTACTACCTGAATTAAATTGGGATACAGAGGATTCATATCCTGATTAACTTTGGGGTTGATGTGTAGTTGATTGACTCCCCAAAAGTATAATTCATGTGCAAATGAGAATTACTCTGATGTGCAGCAACAAAACTCAATCTTAAGAAGTTTTATTATAGAAAATTAATAATAATGCTTCATTTGAATGCTATCGATGTCCTGTCTAGGCATTACAATCCGGCACATATAATTGGCAAATGCAGAATATAACCAATATCTGTACAAGGATTCAAATTCTTTCAAAAAAAAAAAAATCAGTAATCCGGCAACTAGTTCAGTTACTAATCATTATTTCAGAACCAAAAATATAGTAACAAATATTTTAGCTTCCACAGTCACCATCATACATGCTAGCGTATTAAATCAGATGGCTGATTGTAACTATATTTAATCATAACTATTATGTGGAGAAAAATTCATTACTGTTACAACTAACAAAACAAGGCCTTAATTTTCTTCCTTATACAAAAAACAAACAACAACGATGACTTTACATGAGCAATTTTTTTTTAATAATTAACTAAAACCTTGAAGGAAATTAATACTCCATCATAAATATAACAGCTTCCTCTACCTAACTAAAATAAACTATCACACCTAACAAATCAAGCACTTACTTTTCTTACATCAGCAGGGAAAAACCAAGAAATAAAAAAGAACCACCTTGTCCCAAATTAATTAAAATCTTTAAGGAGATTAATATACTTTAGCTTGGCAGTCACATGCTTCCATTACTTAGGCTCATCATAAATTCTACAATAAATCCAAACAGCTGCCTCTAACCAACTTGGGTCAAATCCATTACAATCAACAAAACAATCGGTTAGTTATCCCGCATTATGCTTCTAAAAAGAACAGAAAAGGAGCATTTTTTTCCAGATCAATTAACTTCGTAAGGACATTAATACTAATTTAGCTTTGCACGCATGTTTCCATAGCTTAAACTCAACATAATTGCTGAATAATCAAGCAGCTGTGTCTAACAAACAATCAAGACTTAAAAGTATTACAATCAAACACTTAAGTTTTTGACATTATCCGCCCCAAAAACAATCAAATAGAGCAATTTTTTTGGAGAATTAAGAGCTCATTTATCAACTACTGAGACTAGCAAATCAACCGCTTACTTCTCTTACATTATCCGGCAAAATGCATAAAACTAGATCAACTTTTAACGAAATTAAGTGAAATTATTAAGGAAACGACGACGCATTTGGAATCGACTCACCAGAGGTACCATCCTTAGTGTTAGCAGCAGAATTACCAACGGAGCCAGTGCTTTTCCGTCGAGTACCGGACGCCGGAGCGTGACCGACGGTTTTGGATTTGAAAGAAGCCGAAGACTTTGTACTTGAATTCATAGAAAGAGGTCTATCTACCTTCAAAGCTCCTTTAGGAACTGTTCCGTTTCTGTAAGCCGTAGACATTCTCACATACCTTCCAGAAACTTCCGAAGTTCGCCTTCTGTTGTTTCTTCTTCTTCTTCTTCTTCTGTGGTTTTTCTAAGTGTTGATGAAAATGGAGGAGTTCAAAAAGTCGTGGGGAGTCATGGAAATAAGAGGATCGGGTCATGGAGTTTGTGGTGGTGGTCACTGGTGGGTCATGTGCTATTTTCTTTCTTCACATTTAATCCTTGTATTTTCAAAATGACTTAAATACCCTTTTCACTCAATTAACTACTTGTTAGTTATGATAATCTATCTTATTGTAATCTCTGTTTAATTATTAGTTAAGTTTCTATAATTGCACATTACCTCGTTTGATAGAGTGTATAAAAATAATAGTAAATACATGCATTAGTTATAACATGCATTGTATAAAAAAAAAAATATTTACAAAGATACCCTCCACAATTATGGTGGGAAAGAGATAAAAAAAAAAAGATTTTGAGGGGCAATTGAGTCTTTAATCACTAATACATGCATTAAAATCACTGCATTAGTAGTATCTGAAAATTCATAGTAACAACATGAAAAAAATGTACCAAACATGGTACTATTGATACACTAAGTTAATGCATACATTATTTTTACTAATACGTTCTACCAAACGGCCTCAAAATGTAAATTAAGTCATTAGAATGAAAGTCTAGGCATAATTGATAATTTGTTGTCATGGTCGGATTTTTGTAAATAGAAATTTATGAATTTGGCATTCAAAATCATTAATAAATTGAGGTAAATAAATAAATAAAATTCAAAATCACATTGAAAGAATAAAAAGACAATTAAATACATATAAAAATATTTCTTTTGTTAAAAAGATAGATAATGTTTAGATTCTTTTCTCATGGAAGTAGGAAAAAAGTGAGTGAAAAGTAGTGTATGTAATTGAAATGTACTGTTAGCACAGAATTGAAACTTAAAAGGCGCCAAAATTGTCACTATTTTTACCTGAAAGACATGATTTGATTTGATTTATCTAAGTACCAATAATTTCAAATTATAAGCCCTTTAAATTAAAGCTAAGTCCAGGGCCACTACTTCCTTTTATTATTACTCATATATATTTTATTGTTCTTATTACAAAAACAATACTTCCACTAAAGTCTGATAATTGAAGTATCGATAGATAGGACATACATACAACTTATCTTTATTTTTGTGGGTAGAGAGGTTATTTTTATAAATGATCAGCTTGAAATAATTAGAGCAGGATTGAAAGGGAAATAACAATAATAAAATAGCTAGATAAACAAATAAAATGAAGCAATAGATAGTAGTAAAAGTATTGGTCAAGATGAGAAAAAGAGAGACTACGATGTTTTGGGCACGTGCAGAGAAGAAGTGATGGTGCTCTTGTTAGGAGGTGTGAGAGATTGAGTTAGGGGTTACGTGTAGGGGTAGAGATTGAACGAAAAAGTGTGTTCGGGTGGGGTGGGGTGGGTGTGTTCGGGTGGGGTGGGGTGGGGGTGATTAGACAGGATATGGCACAG
The DNA here is from genome assembly GCA_038996855.1 of Solanum aculeatissimum. Taxonomy (NCBI): domain Eukaryota; kingdom Viridiplantae; phylum Streptophyta; class Magnoliopsida; order Solanales; family Solanaceae; genus Solanum; species Solanum aculeatissimum. The sequence continues at coordinate 30,233 of JBCEWC010000442.1, read as the reverse complement.
CTTCATATCACCGACGACATGACCTTGGATAGAAAGGGTTGACGGACGTGTATTATGGTAGAAGGCTAGTAGGCTTAGTAGGAATAAGATGATGTTTTGCCTTTGTGATATAGTAGGATTGTAGGATCAGTCTTGTCATTATATATTGTGTTGTTATTGGTCGTCATTTATTTTGCTACTTGTATTGTATTTATGGCTTTCCACTATAGTCATTTTTGTATCTAATATTTTCTATTTTTGGGGTTGATATATTTGCATTGAGGGTCTTCCGAAAACAACATCTCTATCTCTATGAAATAGTAGTAAGGTCTGCATATACTTACCCTCCCGAGATCCTACTTATGAGATTTCACTGGATAAGTTGTTATTATTATTGTTTGTAGATAGTAGTAAAAAATGAATAATAAGATACAAAGTGCGTGAATATTAAATAATATAGCTAAAGAGGAGAATATATAGAAAACTAGCCACCCATGTTAAAAGTATGACAACACTCGATTTCCTACTACGCTTCCACTCTAATGTTCGATCTTCAGATCTTCTCCTCTAGAGTCATGTTCATGTCTTATACTAAAAATCTCTCACGATTCTTTCTTAAGCCTTCTGTATATATCTTTCCTAAAACATACTATAGCCAAATTTATTTTCTTATTATTAATTATTAATATAAAAATGACCAAGTCTATTTCATATCTAATGATGATCTAATTCAAAAACTTCTGAAATTGACTTGAGTTTCTTTTTAATATATATATCCCCCCAAATCATTGTAGTCTTAAAACTAAAAAAAACATAGGAAAGTATGTTCTCTTTGTATATAAATCCACTTTTATAACCTCTAATCAAGAATTGCATTTAAATAATTAATTAGGCCATGGGTGCACCCCAAACCACCAACTGCAAGGTATAAAATAATTATTTTATGGTCCACCATAACAACACCTATCTGATGAGGATAATATAAAACATAATTTTCAAGTATAGTTGAGTATTTTTATTATGTTTATTATGATTAATATTACATTTTTAATTTAAAGATCAATTTATGATAGAGTCACCCGTCAAAAAGATACTTCAAAGGCTTCAGGATCGAGGTCTCATTATCCGAAGAAGACCTTGGCCAATCCACGTGGCCTGCTTGACAAACGTCAATGACGGAGATATCATAAATTAGTCCGTAGGCATCGCGATAAGTCCTCTATCCTACTACAGGTGCTGCGACAATCTTTACAATATTTCGTTGAAATGAGATGTTTTGACTATCATACTTCAAATATCAATATTCTTTTTTTTGGATGAGAAACTGTAAGCAGATAATGCTTGAGTCATGACAGGATCGATAAAATATGTATTAGCTTTATCTACTAAAATCTTGATGGATAATAATACTTACTACAATATAAAGGAAGATCGTAGATATCAGATGAATTGATTTAGATGTATATAAATTGATTCTGACACTATGTACTTGAAAAATATAAATAAAAACAATATAAGGTGTATGAGTTGATTTTTAAGGCAAAAATGAGTTGTGAAAAAGGAATATTATTAGTTATGTGTGTCAACAAATAGGTTAGAAGTTCTTTCAATCCTTGTTACTTCCAATCTAATTAAAGTATTATAACAACTAAAATAATTTGTGCCCTTAATTATTTCCAATTATTCAAGTGGTTGAATTTCACTTTCTTTTTTTATTTTGGACCTACTTATTATGATAGATAAGTGTAACTTATTGAAGCAAGAAAAATATAAAGTGATGGTGATGTATTACTTTTATGGGGGGGCTGTATCCTTCTTTGCTTCTGCAGAGAAAAATAGCTACTCATATTAAAAGCTACTCCAACATTATCTTTCATATGAAGTGAAAGCAATAAATATGAAGTTGAAAAAGCTTTTGGTTTACAAAGGTGGTGTAATGAGGGTTGTTGAAAATCGAATCGAAAAAGAGTTTTTGGTTTATCGATAATTGGTTATTGATTTGGCAGTTTTGATAATGATTTTAGCTAGGATTTTTTTTAACGGGTTAATCTATAACTTGATAATAAATTAAATAATTATATTTGTACCATTAGGTATATAAAGTCCTTAACAATTTTTATTTTTGACCATTTCAAGCTCTAAGATATTCTATGATGGGACAATATTTGCTTTTGAGCAAAATGTAACATGTTAACTCATGTGTATGATTCATTTGGTTAGTTACCTTATTTTAAAGCAATTTTCAATAAAGAAAATTCTGTATCGAATCTTAACGGTTAAATCGATAACAATTAATTCTATACCGATTTAACATATATACAAATCGATAATTGAAAAGTCAAACCGATAAACTTCAAAAGCGAACTGAACTTGATAGTCTTTTTCTATATCTCATTTCTTTCACTATTAAAATAGGTTATGCCAATCCTTTCAACAATTCAACTAGTGGTCCAATCTCTAAATATTTAGGTTGTAGACTACTTCAAAGCACATAAATTCTCTTGCTCCATCAAAAAGTTAAATCTTTTTATCATCTTTTAAACTCAGTTGAAATAGGTGCAAATGAAAGCTCTAAGAAAGTTGAAAAAGGTACTATTGATAGATGTTTTACATAAATATTGAATTTTTTTAAATTTTTTTTAAAAATTTCATGTCAGAGCAAAACAGGATAATATTATTATTCCAGCTCATCATATGAGATAAGAGTCATTGTGCATGTATGGAATCTATAAGGTGAGATAGAAAAGGAGAAAAGAAGTGTTGTTAGTGACAATACCAAAGGAGGCCATGAAGGGCTATATCTTTAATTTTTCTTTATTTCTTACCATTTTCCATATGAAAGGAATAAATTAAAAGTTTAGATAAAAGTTGAGATCAAATTAATGTCATTTTTTAAGGCGTATATATAACATTCACACAAAAATATCTCTAAATAAAATAAGGAACAATTCGTATATTCTTGCAACTTTTTGAATGGTTTGAAGATTTTCAGTTGGTCGTGTTAGTGTAGTGATTCTATACCTCCCTTCGAGCAAAAAGCAATGAAATTTAAAGTTTTGAGGAGTGAAAATATAATATAATGTGTTGGAGATAAAAAAGAAATCTAAAAATTTTAAGTGTAATTTAAGTTTATGAAGTTTTAAATCGTAAAATATTATTTTATAAGTCAATAATTCGATCTGCGGAAGTTGGAGAGATAAAGCTAAAAAATTAGACAGTTGTAAAGACATGCTTTATTGGGAGTGGAAATTTTAACAAAACAGCCTTTAAAAGAAAACTTTTGAACTCATTTACTTCATTCAGATTCAAAAATTTGAATTTTATTTTTATAATATGGTGAATTGTTTCATTAGAAGCAAAGCCCAAGACTAGTTTAGACTATTGAATGGTCTAATAATATATATTGGCCCATTCATTAATTAGTAGTAAGAAATTTCATGAAGCTATCTGCTTTTTTTTTGTTTCTCCATTCGGTATTTGTTCGATTTGTTCGGTGTTTGGAGTTCATGAAGCCTCGACTAAATTCAGATTACGTACTGCAGGACTCATTTGGGAGTGGCGTTAAGGGTGAAACAATCCCACCACTGCATCACAACCCATGTTGGTAGCTATCTTCTCTTTGCTATTTGTTATTTGCTCCTCTTAACTTTTTTTTTAATTTTTTTTTGATATGTTTGTGTTAAGCAAAGAATTTAGTCTTGTAAAGCAGAACTATAGATATTTTCACAAGCAATATGACAAACTTCAAGTAAAATTTATTTTTTTAATTCTATATTTTATAATTTTGATCGTGTATATAAAAATTTTATACAAAAGTTAAAAGTTTAATTGATCAACTTTAGATTTTCTTTTAAAAAAGGAGAAAATGTGAACAACGAAATATTGAGTTAATATTGAATTGTGCAATTATATATGGTAGATTGAGGACCCTTCGTGTGATTAGATTGGATAAGAGCATATTATTACTAGTAAGTTGTGATGAAATAGGCTAAAAATAAGTAAAGTCATAACCCCCACTTTATTCATTTTTTATCCAAATGTTCCACCCTTTATCCTACCCCATCTCACCCTTCCCCTTTGTTCACACCCAACCTAACTAACCATCCATCAACGTTAGAGTCTTCGATTTCAACTCTTAAATTTTAACGATTTGAGTCCTAAAATATTGAATTTGAAACTCAATCTTAATTCAAAGCGTAAAATTGTACCTTCAGTTACGAACCCTCAATCTTGACCTGAGAAATGAGCATATGTCTTGATTTAGGACTGCATATGTGATCCTCAAGATTCGAAACTTGACCCTAACTCGAAATCAAAACCTCAAATTTGGGAGTTGTCAATCCTAATTCAATTGACTCGAGAAACTCAAGATCAGCACCTAATTCAAAATTCAATTATAAGCTAGAATTCAAAACTAAAATAGATCATCAAATCGATTAAATTCAATCAAATCTTGACCTAGGACTACTCCGTTGCAAATCTTGAACTAGGACTCCATATGCAACTTAAGACACGACTCTGACTAAAGATCGAGAGCCAATTTAAAACTTCAAAATGAACCTGGATTTGGCCAAGTCAAAAGAATATGACGCCGAAGCTACGCAGCAAATTCTTTTTTAAAATTAGAGTTTGACATTATTCAAATAAAACAAATGCTTAAATAATCAATCAATCATTAAGCAGAATATATATACTTAATCAAATAGAAAGTATATTTTACATTCTTAAACACCACAACCAACCTACCACCCATCCAGCCTGTTCTCCATAACAGGCTTCAATCATCTAAATACCCCAACCAAATAAAAGGAAAAATAAAAAAGATTTAACTTCTAATCCCGAAATTAATTTTGGTTTAACAGCTTAAAACCTCCTGATTTTCTGCGTCTTAACTACAGGATTAGCCTTAGCAATCTCTTCTTTCCCCTTAGATTTAAAATCAAAGGTACAATCATGTTGCTCGGGGTATCTATGGGTCCCACAAAAGGTACTACCACATCTGCACTTAAACCCCACAACCCCGACTTTCTTCTTACAGCTCATACACCGATTCGGCCGACTCCCGTCGACCTCCGCCGCCGCCGCCGTTTCAACAACCGGCGCCGCCGCTGACGAAGAACTAATTTTTCCGATCGATTCGACTTGAGGTCTAGTTATAACAAGCTTCTCCATCGCAACTTTAGCCATGGCGGCATGATCTTCCTTCATCTTACAGTCTCTGTAACACTTCGAACAAAGTCCCATCGTCGCCGGCGTGCCGAAAAATCCGCAACCGTTTGAACAGAGAACCGGATCGGCCGGCGTGAAGCTTGTTCCGTCGTCAAATTTGTTGGCTTCAGAACCCATAACTGCTCTTCTGATTCACAAAATCGAATTGATTAGAGAGAAATAAACGAAGTTGATTATGAAAAACGCAACGTTAGAGGTTAATGAATTATTATATAGAGAGTTGTGGGGTTTTGAATGACGGTCGGGTTGAGTGTAATGACAGAATTACCCTCGAGACATGGTCAGATTATGGTAATGTTAAGGGTATTATTGGAAATAAAGGACGGGATAAGCTCGATTCACCCGTCGTATTTATGGTCACGAAAAGAGGACTAGTTGTAATAGGAAAACAGAGTCGAAATTTCCGAGTGTGATGTGAAAAGACGGTAATACCCTCAGATGCGCGTATGAATAGACAAGTAGTGAGGGTGAACTTGACTTTTTCCGGACTTAGAAAGAAAGGACTGAATCGTCATTAAACAGAGTGAAATAGGCAAATGATGACGTGGCTCTTCTAGAAGAATCTTCAGATGATTCTACCAGCTTCTGGAACTTATAATTATTATTTTTTTTGGACACACTTTCCTTATTAATCCGTCTAAAACAAAAGTAATATAGAATTTTTATTTTAACGAATATTTAATGAAAAAAATATTGGTTTTTGCATGTTATTTTGTAGTGAGTAATTACACATTTTGGACTTGGAAGAGACCCATATAAGTGACAAAATATAATTCAAATGTTACCTCATCTAATTCAAAGGAAAACTGTATTGGATCCTTGCAAACAGTTTATTCAAGTGCTATTTGATATTAGAAGTAGTTCGACTCCAATATATGTAAAAAAAAATTAATAGAAAGTCGTAATAATGTAAAAACGTCTATTATTTAACACACATAAAATGAGATGGTAGGAGTGTATATATGTTGCTGAGTATTAATTAATAGGAATAGTGTATTAACATAATTATATCACTAATTATTTTCTCAGGAGTATGTCAAGTAAAAGATGAATGAAGACAGTGATGAAGTTAGAATTTTTGTAAGTATGAAAAATAATTTTTAATTTGATCGATGTATTTTGTACATTTTTATATATATAACATAATTTTTTGAAAAATATATAATTAATTATCTTGAATTATACGTGACTACGCAGAGAAGGACTAATATCCATGGTCACAAATATGTAAAAAATGATATATGATATGTTTGATACAAAAAAATAAAATTATGAAGAATATTTTCTTACTTATTTTTAGGAGATTATTATTAGGTTTAAAAAATGTTGGGTTGGCTTGTTTTAATTTGTAGGGCAGAACCAGCCGTGGTTTTGCTAATGTTTGCTCCGCACACTGTAAATTAGGGCCAATTGATTTTCCATTCACTAGAAAACAGAATTTGTCTTTGTCACCCTACACTGATCACTACGTTACGTACAAATATTATTTATCCTCAGTGAAATTCTACAAGTGAAATCTGGGGAAGATAAAATGTACGCAGACCTTACTACTATCTTATAGAGATAGAGAATCTGTTTCCGGAAGACCCTTAATTCAAATATATCAGCTTCGATAGTAGAAAATACAAGGCATGAAAAGAATAACTAGATTGAAAAGCAATTGATAATTTGATAAATACTAAAAAGTAGAAGAATAAATAACGAAAAATAACAACACAATGTATAACGACACAACTAATCTTACTAACATCACAAGGTAAGACATCAACCTATTCCTACTAGCCAACTAACATTTTATCCTAATACATGACCTGCAATCCTTTCTATCTTAAGGTAATGTCCACTGTGATGTGAAATTGTGTCATATCCTGTCTAATCAGCTCTCCCCAATACCTATTTGGTCTGCCTCCATCCCTTCACGTAAACCCTAAATCCAACCTCTCACACCTCCTAACATAAGCGTCGGTACTCCTCCTCTGCACATGTTCAAACCGTCCCTGTCTTGCTTCCCTCCTTTGTCTGTCATAGAGTTCACCCCTAAAACAATTCGTAAATATTTATGTGGTTGTAAATCATTGCACTAAAGATAAAAAAGAATTTTAAAGTTAAATTATTTCTAATTATAGTAAGATGACTTTTTTTTTTAATGAACGGAAAAAGAAAGGGTGTCACATAAAATGAGATAGAGAGAGTAATAAGTAGAGACCAGATGAGAAAAAAAATGTCTAGGTAACAATACAATCACAATAGATTAATTATTGTTGAATTTAACAATACGATACAATAAAATTTAAATAACAATTAAATTAAACATAATATTTTTGAAGTAAGAAAATAATATGATGTTATAGGTAACAACCATTATCCAAACACTCTATAAATTGAAACCATAGATATGCTGACACAACAAAATCACAAAAGAGAAAAAAGATTTCTGATCCCATATACTGTTTTAGTTTTATGATTATAACAGCTAACAACATACCTTGACAATGAAAGTATCATATTTCAATTTATTTGTTTTATTTTTTTAATTAAATATATTAATTTGAGTCCATTTTAAAAGAATTTTTTTAGTAATTTTTTCAATAATTTTTAGTTTTAATTTCTATATGGCATGTTTAAGACTACAAGACTATATAACATTTTAGTATACATTATTAGACCCTCTATGTTTCATTTTATGTAACACTTTTTTCTTTTGAATCTGTCTCAAAAGGAATGTCACCTTGAATTAGAAACAATTTTAAGTTAAAATTTCTCTTTTACCCGTAATGAAATGATTTTCAACTAAACAAATATTTATAAATGATTTTAGACCACAAGTTTCAAAAGATTTCTTTTTTCTTAAATAACGTGTCAAGTCAAACGGTGCCACATAAAATGGGACAAAGTGACTATATCTTAATAAGTTTTAAATAGGAAGATCCAATTTTTTTCTTTTTTTTTAAATTTTGTATCAAATCAAAATCAGACAAATAAATATATAGATATTTGTGTCCCATTTTAGATATCTTAATATATAGATATTTGTGTCCCAAGTCAAACGGTGCCCATTTTAAATTTTTTGTCTAATAGTTAACTTAAATATTAACATATGGTCAATTTTGTAAAAGTAAAATTAGTCTCATAATCAAATAATACTTCAGTGTGGAGTTTATAAAATTAAAAAAAAACATTGACACATCAAAAGTTTCAAATTTTAGGATGCAATTTTCTTCTTTTTTGTCTTGATTGTATGGGTAAATTGTGTCTTAGTTTGGTTATCGTAGATTTAAAATTGTTTCATATGTATCATTCTCGATATCTTTTGAACTTGTCACACATAGTGACATGAAACAATGGGCTTCCTTTAATGGTTTTGGACATTTATTAGTGAAATCTTACAAAGTGATATTTAGAGAAGATAAAGTGCATGCAAATCGAAGTTATTATCGAAAGATCCTAAACTTAAAGTAAAGTGAATCAAAGTAGTAAAAATGTTAAACAAAAAACACATTGAATTCATTGTCTATAGCAAAGTAATTATTCAAGCTTTTACCACTTGAGAGGTGCTAGTTAACCTTTACTGATGGGCCTAAAATTTAACAAAATAGCCGATATCAGTGACAGACTCATAACGTTGGGCTAGTCGAATGTAAATGCTGCTCGGACTCGTTGGGCCCAGTCTAACAAATTATAACTCACATAAAATTCGACTTTCTTGCTATTTTTAATCGTATAATTTACATAAATCCCATACTGTTAAGAGCAGATTTCAATTTATCTCGATTTTTTTTCATATTTACAAAAACATCTTTTAGAGAAACACGTATACATATGTTACTTTGGTGATACACATTGATGACTTTAATGTTGTTGCGTCAAATAAGAAAAAAATAATAGAAGATTTATTTAGAATCTCATAATTAATGAGTTACCTTGTTTTACTAGGTTAATTAAACCCTTCCAAATCCTAACACATTCAAATTTCAAAATTCTTAATTTTCTTTTTTCAAGGGAACATCAACTTGGATTGATTTACACAAATTTCCTTTTTAGGCCATTAGATTTTGTTTATAATTTAACAAGTTGTGAAAATATTTGGTCATATGTTGTTTCTCGGTGAATATAGTACTACAAATTATTGTTGTCTTCTGTATTCAAAATAGTAATTAGAAACGATAAAGGTCAAAAGAAAAAATATCCGAATTCACAAAATTTATTATGTGTTGTTAAGGAATTTAATTTTTTTATTATTTTGAGGTTGTGAATTATTTTCTCCCAAGGTAAGCGTTAAAGAAGTAGTGATACCTCAAATTTTAATAACTTCAGCGAACTAAAATAAAACAGCAATGAAATCACTCTACTTTAATTGTTTATAACAAAATGCATGTAGAAGACAGAGAAAATTCGATGTATGAAAAATCCAAAAAATCTCTCTATTTTTAGCCAATGAAATGGGATGAAAAGGTGCGATCATACCTGTTCAAAACAAACTCATTTGTTAAGAACGTGCATGATATCTTTTGGGGAAGGAGATGACTGTTCGAAAGGAACATGTCCTTTCTGTGAATTTTATATTAATTTCACAAATTTAATTAATTAATAAATAATTCATATTAATTTAATTAATAAATATTTAATGAATCAATTAATTAATAAATAACCCAAAAGAGAAAAGAAATTTAATGAGAATGATAAATATTTTTTTTTCTAAAAATATAACCAGTCAATCACATCATTTGCCGAAATCGTTGTAGAGCCAAGTGAGCGTTAATGACGCGAGAGGGTCTTCTTTACTTAACCCTTTAAGAGTTAAAGAAAATGTTTCCTAATATAAAGACAACTTTTTCTCTATTCAACAATGAGTGAGAAACGATTATTCATTTTTCTCTTCACTTGATTCTCTCACATTTGTCAATTCTCATTTTTTAACTCACATCTTACTTAAACCCAACAATTCCAGTTAAAAATAAAAGACGTCTACATAAATGTGTCTTATAATTTGGCTTTATCTAATATTTATGTCCTCCAATTTTGAATGTGTAAAAACAAACACTTAAACTTGTATAAAGTTCAACACCTAAAGTTGGAGGGCATAAAATATTACTCACTATGTCTCATATTAGTTGTCATGTTGCGATTTTCGAAAATCAATTTGACTAATTTTTAAAATTAAATTAGTTTAAATTAATTTGATATTTTAAAATAAAAATTAAGATATTCAAAAACTATAAAAAAAATTGATTTCAACCTTTTTCATATCACGATGATGAAAAATATATCTTAAAATGTTAGTCAAAGTCTACATAATTTGACTCTAAAAATAAAAACTATGACAACTAAAATGAGATGAAAGAAATAGTTATTGTCAAGCTAAAAAACACGTTTATATATTATGATATGAATAAATAAATATTCAGAATGAGACACAAATATCTCGTTCTCTTTAAAAAAATTCAAAACTACTAAGCTATTTATCAAAATAAAAATGGAAATAAAGAAACGTGTGACACACAAAGTGCGGTAGGTGTAGACGTATATTTATACATGAAAATAGTGCAACTAAACTATAGTTCAAAATTAATTATTACTTGTATGCTATACTCATATATAGTAATAATTTACATCTTGAATAGTTATTTTTATTAATATCAATGTTGACATTATGAAAGAGATATATAATTAGTGGGGAAGTGCCAGTTATATATGATGTTGATAATGAACAAAGTAGTAACCAAGTGCGTATTGCAATTGATTGCTCTACACCTATTTAATTTTCGGAATTGATTTCTTAGATGGTGAGTCACTTAATTATTATTTGAAATAATAGTCTGAAAAATTAATTGGATATTTTCAACATAATTAGATGGATAATAATCAATTATCGATTCATCTAAAAAATTAAGTTGATTTGGACTAAATAAGCAGCCAAAATAACCTATTACCACTCATTTTTTTAATTCAACGAAATCATGTTGACCCTCTTAATCGAGGCTCATTAAAGTTAACAATTTATTTGAACTAAATATGTAATCCATGAATAATTTTGTAAGAAAGATAGATTTACTACTGTTAGTTATATTTGGTAGTAATTAAGTAAATAATAAGAAAACGAACAAAGAAGTCAAAAATTGGTAATAGTGGGAAGAATTGAGTTATGACCCATCATTTAGCTCATCTTGATCCAATGTATTTTAGTCCAAGTAAATTCTGAACAAATTTGGGCGATGATCCACTAATTGATTGAATCCATTTTAACCCATCCAAATTCAGCATAGATTTTGGATCCATCATTTGATTATGCCATACTCATCGTGCGTAAAATACAAATCTATCCACTTCGAAATAACTTCAGATGTTTGATGTCTGAATTTACATATAATATATTGACATTTAAAACTTCAAGCAATATGTTGAACTTCAACCATTTTTGCGTGAAACTCAAGCAAAAATATCTCAACTTCAGTCATATATAATTTCAAACATTGCACATCAAAAGTTATTTAAAATGAATATATAAACTAAATTTTCAAAAAAATATAAATTTATATTAAATAGTGATGTTCGAGTAAAATATCAATCCCGTGAAAATTTTACACCACCCCTATTGGTAGCAAAGGGAGACCAAGGTGTGTGTCATTGAAATGGACCTCAAAATAACCCTACAATATAAATGCATGGTGTAACATAATTGTGGATGCATGTGAAGGTAAGGCCATCATATAATTGATGTACAAAATTAATCAACTTGGACAGACAGTACTTGAGAAGGGAGAAGAACAATATGGCAAAAGTAGGGAAGTTAATTTCTATGTTGACTAGTACAACATATATACATACACACACAGAGGGATCTCAATTGATCTATAGACAAATATATATTTATACCATAGTCCAAATAGCTCTCATAATATATATACATAGTTGTATAGTGTGTAGTTGTAGTAGTAAAAGAAGGAATAAGTGAAGGTTTGAGTGGTTGTGTGCTACACTTCAAAATAGCATTATTTGCTTACATATGCACTTTGTCTCTACATTTTTTCGAGGGTGGGATCGACATTTGATTCTTCGGTTCGATTTGGCTCGATCCGAATTAAATGAATTTCGTAACAATTTTTTTTAATTTTTGTACTCTATAATAATGTTATTTAATGAATATCTACAAATAAGACTTTTGAAATGTGGGATTTGATATCTCAAAAATGTATTTTATCTGCTATAACATGTTAAAATGATTTTAGTAAGTTACTATTTTCCTTTGTTTTATCTATTTAGTTATTGGCTAGCTATTTAATAATATATAATCATCTTCAAGTTCGATATTGGTTGGAATACCTTTATACCTCTTATTTATGAGAACACACTAAAAATAATACCGTCGTTTGACCTCATTTGTTTTCATTAAGATTTAGACGTTTGAATTTGAATACACATCTGAATGATTAAAATATTGTCTTAAATTCTTAACAGTGAATGATTTATTTTTCAACATATGAATATATATAATTTATTTATATGTACATGATATAAATAAACAATTCAAAATAAAAATGACTAAATTTTTAAAAAAATTAAAAAATAAAATAATTATTATTTGATCGATTAAAGAAAAATAAAATATTTGTGATTATTAGCTAGTGGTGGCGGAGATAGTTTGTAGTGATGGTGGTGATGGTAATTGTTGTTATTAGTGACTAGCTAGTAGTGATGGTGGTGATAGTTGTAGCGATGAAGGTGGTTGGTGTTGCAGTGACTGTCATAATAATGGTGATTGGTAGTGGTGTTGGAAGTTGTAATGGTGAAGTTGGTTGATGCTAGTAGTTGATAGTGGTTGAAGAATGTGTGGTGATCGATAATGTGTTTGTGGTAGTTGGTGGTGGTGCTAGTTATGATGATGGAGTTGTTGGTAGTAAAGCCTAACCATTGGTAGTTGGTGGTGGTGCTAGTTATGATGATGGAGTTGTTGGTAGTAAAGCCTAACCATAGTGGTGGTAATGGTTGTTAATAGTAGTAAAGGTGTCGACGGCGACGGGGGAACCGAAGAATGTATGATGGTAATTGGTGGTAGTGCTAGTTGTGATGGCTGAATTTGTTAGTAGTAGGAAGTGGCTATAGTGATGGTAGTGATAATGCAGGAGGTGACAATGACTACAAAAATGGCAGTGATGATAGAAATTGATATAGTTATAATGATGAAGGAGATAAGTGTGATAGCAGCTGACAATAATGGTTAGCACTTAGCAATGGTGATGATTGTGATGACAAAGGTGGTTGGATATAGATGACGATAATAACAGTGGTGATGGTAGTTGCAATGGAAGAGACAGTTAATGATGGTGACGACTGATGAATGTGAACATATATAGTTAAAACTTTTGTCTACTTAATACTTATTCAAACTAGTTAAGTGCTTCAAATAAAACAAATACACTTAACTGTCTAATATCTGAACCGTTCGAATTCAAACCTCGATCAAATGCAAAGAGGATTTAGTCTTATGAGATACATACAAGTACTACAAGATAAAAAAAAATTGAAAAAATTGAGCCAATCCATTTCTTTGTGGCCCTTACTAAAAAGGGGAGAATAAGATATTTTTCTATTCCATGAATTTAGGCAAATTATAAACTACTAAAATATTTTTAAAAAAATTTAGTGCATGTCATTGTTTTGAGGTAGTACACTATCATGTGCATATAGACTTGTAAACAAAGTGTCCCAAATGTCCAAGGCTATATTTCATCTCTCTATAAACTTAATAATATAAATTATTATAATTTCTTCAATTTTTATTTTTTCACCATTTGAAATCATAAAACATTGCCATCAAAACAAACAAAAAAGAAAAGGTCTTCAAAATTGAATTTGACTCTTTGATATTTGTGTTCAAACATATTATAATGAATTATGATGAAGACAAGTTGGAAAAATGTTTTCTTCTAAGTGTTGAATAAATGCCACCTTCTTCACCTCCAAGGGTCCAAGATAAAAGCAAAAGTTTCAAATTATAGCAATAGATTTATAATGGTTTCCATTGAAAAATCCCAATAGATTAAAGTGATCTAATAAAGTTTAAAAGGAGCTAACATAGAGGCCCCTAGTGTTGAAATTGACATTTTTAGTTAATCTTACTTTGTGACTTAAGATTCTATGGTTAATTATTGACTAAATGCATGCACACGTGTTTAATTATTATTAATCAACTAAGATGCCACTAATGACAGATTCCAATATAATTAATCCTTATTTTTTGGCATTACAAAGATTGGACCAAAGTATTAGCGGATAAATTCACTAGGTCGCGGGCCTTCAAGGCTACCATGATATCTAGAAACATATAAATTGAAACACATAAATAACCAACATGTCATTATGTTAAAAGGGCGAAATAACAAAATCAACATATCCAATAATGCACATTTATACATTACAAAATCTGCAAACCTCTAATAGTAATATACATGGTCATCGATCGAGATAGAACCCTGACCTACCCATCAGTTGTACATAACGAAAAGAATGACAAACTTCTGAATATGACAATTCCAGAAGAAGTGGAGCTGACGATTTTGCTAGAACTCGACTACACTACTGAGGACTGATGAAATTTGTGCATCTGTCTATCAGAACCTACAAACAAACAAGAATATAATGCCCCAAACAACAAAACGTCAATACAAAATAATATAATCAATAGAGCTGACCATTCTGCTAGAACTCGACTACAACAACGGAACGTCAATACAAAACAATATAATGAGTATGAAAAACAATAATACAACTTAGTAGATATCATAATATATAGTATACTAACAAAAACTAATAATTCAAAACTCTACTTAATAGGAACAAGAATTCAATCATGAAATAGATTATCCAAGAATATAAACAAATTCAACTATAATCAATTGAAGATTTATATATATATATATATAATTTTTATTGATTCGATATAAATATAATCGCTCTACGCAAATAAATAGTTGTGATACTAAGGAAAGGTCACAAATAATTAAGAATCCAGCAAAGCAAAATACCCCACCATCTGACTATAGCTACATGTAACTAATAATTATACCAGTAGTAGTAATTAATTACTATTACTATAATTATTTTTTGTCTGATATAATTTTTTTTTCCTGCAAGAGAGAAATTTGGAATAAATCCAAAAAGGGGTACTCAATTGCATGGAAGAGTAAAATAGACAGAAGAGTATAATATTAAATCCAACTGGCCCTATTTTTAATTTCTTTATTACTTATTACCTTCACATGCCAGACCTTTCATAATAAATTGAGTACTGCACCAATAGTTATAGTTATATAACAACAACATAATAATTGAAAGTCATTGCTAGGTCAGGCAGGTTTAGTGTATTAAAACTTTTGCTATGGAGAGAATCCGAGGAAGGGTTCGACCACAAAAGTCTATTGTACGCGCAACCTTATCTTATATTTTTGTCAGACTGTTTTCAAGACTTGAACCCGTTATCTCCTGGTCAAATGGCAACAACTTTACCAGTTACTTCAAGGCTTCCCTTCAAAAAGGAGGGATGCAACATGAGGATCGACTTCCCAGGGGGTTACCCATTTTAATACTACTCTCGTCCAAGCATGCTAAATTTTGAATTTCTGATGGGATCCGGTGTGTTAGTGCTGATATGATCACATTCAAAAGGTAAGTCCAGTGCACTAAAGCAGCCCCCTTCAACATCTCTCATAATGTCTCGTTGAAAGCAGGAACTCAGACTGTGACGACTATTTTCACGAGTTTCAAAGACTTGATTGACCCTTGGGATTGAGTTTGCTAAGAGGTTTTGCAGTGCCTTATTTGATTGATGGGGTAAAACTAAGAAAGAGAGATGTGCCTAATTCCCCAACATGCTCAAGAACCGAGAGCCGTCCAGGGATGATTCCCAAGGATCCAATATAACCCCCTATGCGTAGGGTGCAGAGAAGGGTCCGACCATGAGAATTTATTGTACACGCAACCTTACCTTACACTTTTGTCAGAAACTGTTTCCAAGACTTGAATTCGTGAATAAAGAATTTAATTATAAATTTTAAATTCATATTTTGTTTAGCTACAAAAAGGTTGGAAGAATGGTTTTTTTCCTACACATAATGTTGTATGTAGTAAGTAAAGTAGGTGACAGACGGATGAAATATTAAAGAAGTATACATGTTATTAATTAACCTTGTGCTGACATATATAAATGTTGTCAACAAGAGACAAAATTATAAACAGCTATGTTGCTAATCTTTATTGTATGAAAAATGTTCTCTCAGTGCTTTTATACACTTGGGAGCCACAATAACATTTATTCACATCTTATAAATCTGAAAAAAAATAAAATAGAATATATGGAGATTTTATTTGTATTTTTTGTGGGAATAAAAATATTTTTCTGATGGTTAATATATTTAAAGTATTTAATCTAGTAGCAACTTGACTATGTCTTGAAAAAAATATATAATCTATTATAATATTATTGCTAAACAAAATGAAGTTCCTCAAATTTGGGGGCCTAAGACGTTTGTCTTTTTTCTAACTTTGTTGAGCCATTACTATCAGAGAGGATTTCAATAAATATATATTGTCAAAACTTATTTTTCTTACTTTAATTAAGAAACTCAATTTTAATCTTTAAAAATATATTTAAAAATAAATAAATTATTCACTAAATATAAAAAAATAAAAAAATATTTTTGAGAAAATGTTTTCTTCCCTACCAAAGATATACACCCTTAGCATAAGAGTAATTTACTTCATGACTTGACAATGACACAAAAGGTGATATCCTAGTTAGAATATGAGATGGAGAACATCCCTTCACTCTTGTATATTTTTATATTTAAAAGCTAATTAAAATAAATAATTAATTTATTTAGTGAAATGAATGAAATATCATTTTATTTTTAACTAAAGATTTCAAATTGAAATTATAAAAAGAAAATTTTTAAATAGCTAAAAAGTATGTTTTCTTTGAATAGACCTTACGCGAAGCGAATAAGTAGAACACCCTGTTAATATCTATATGGCATCTTCCTATATTAGGTTGGACTAAAACTAATGTGCATTCACAAGCATGGATATGTAGGTGAATAGTGAATAAGTATAATAGGAATAGAAGGTGAACATTGGTATATTTTGATACTTTTTGCCATTCAGGATGGTCGAGTAGTTTGGGTTTGAGATTTTCACGGTGGAGATCTCAAGTTTAAAATTTCTTGACAGCGAAAGTAAAGGATTTGCCTTCTGAATCGAGTTTATCGCAACAAGTTTGTCTAGTACGACTTACCTCCGTTGTGTGATTTGTGAGCTATTGCATAGGAGCAGAAATTTACTTTATGCACACCCAAAAGATAGCAATTAACCCAAAAATAACAAATATTGAAATTTCTTTGGAGACAAATATTATATTATGTCCATAATTACAAATATATGACCTTTTCATAAATACATCAACATCAGATCAATTTATATGTATCTTAATTAATTTCATATTCGAATAATTTTATATATCAAAACTTGCATTTCATATCCTACCGAAATTCGAACTTGAACATTTTTATTTCACCCAAATTTAAATTCGAAACTATACTTCATCTCACTTCATTAATCACTAAATCGCGTTGGAGTTATTAATAAGGCAGAGAAACATATCCATCTTCTTAGGCTTTTTCTTCATGGAAATAGATGGGTTGCTGCTATTTGTAATCATGAGTACCCTAGTCATCATTACTATACTTGAAAATTTATATTATTAGCCCTTTCTCTCTCTCCCCCCTTCTTTTTTTTTCCTAATTAATTATTTTCATCGGTCTCAATTTATATAATTTATTTTTTTAATGGAGATATGAAGAGGATTAAATATATACAGACCTTATAACTGTCTCATAGAGATAGAGAGACTATTTTCGATAAATCCTCATCTTGAATCGATCATAAATTTTATGTTCAGTCAAACTATATCATATAAATTGAAACGATCAGAAAGGGCACCACATGGGAAATAATGCTTATTATTACACATATTGAAAACAACAATTCCACCTATTTATAGGATCTCACCACCCTTCATATTACTTCCACTCAAATCTTCATAAGCAATATTTCTCTCTTCTTCACAACTTAAAAGTGATCAAAATGTGTATAACTTCTTCAGAATGGAGTAATTCATCACGTCCTCTTTATTTTTCTATGCAGAAAAAACAAAGACCAAAGATTTCTAGAGTTCAACTTCATAGGCTTGCAAGGTAGTGCTCTTTTATTATTCTTTCACTGTGTTTTTATATTTCGAAATGATCATCGCATTTAAAAGCTTAAATTATAAGAGAAATCGAACGTTAGTAGTAGTTAATTATATCATATCTCGATATTCACTTGTATTATTTAGATTCAAAGAAATATCTGAATAAAATGAAATGAAAAAAAGTTAAGGACTCTTTTCATAACTCCAATACATTTTGTATGCATATACTAGAATAGCATGATTCGTTTCGTGAATAGCCGAGACATTGAGAAATATCCAGAAAGGCATTTTGAGAATCGGTCTGATTCTCTCTTTTAGTTCCGTTTGAAGAAAGGAAGGATCTCACTCAATATGAACCAAATTTTTATCTTTTTTTTTAATGAACAGAATTACGCTTAGATTCGAATATAAAATTTCTTGTTAGTTTAGATATCATGTTAAAGTATGCGACTAAACTAACTCATTCAAAAGCTTACACCACTTAAGAGAGCATATTTTAAATTTATTTAATTATACTATATCTATCTAGTAGTTTCTGCTTTTGAGGTTGATGTGTTTGAGTTGAGCGTTTTTCAGAAACAATTTTTCTATCTTTATGAGGTAGTGATAAGGTTTTGTGGAATTTCACCGAGTATGTTATTGTTGTTATACTCTCTCTATATATATATATCTCATGTTAGTTTAATTGAATTTGTTTATTTTTTTGAATATTTGCAGGAGGAAGAGAAGTGAAGTAAAAGAAAGTAAGATGGATATGGAAATGAGAAATTTGAAACTTTACATGGAAAATATGAGTATTTTAGAGGAAAATGAGAAATTGAGAAAGAAAGCAAGTCTACTATATCAAGAAAATATTGCTTTAATGTCTCAATTTCAAAAGAAATTTTCTAAGTTTGATAGAGTCTCTACCAAAGAGACCCCCCATCCAACCACTCATAAATTGACAAAATAACTGTTTTATTAATTATGAGAGAAAAAAGTGTGGATGAAAAATAAATAATATATTTAATTTTGTATGTGTAAATGTCTTATTCAAGCTATAATGCTACTTGTGTTATTCATAAATTGCTTCATTTTTTAGATGGGGGTTTTCCGAAAACAGTCTCTCTATCTCTCTGAGATAGTGGTAAGATCTGCATGTTGTTGTATAAGGGCTAATTTCGTCATTTGCTAGTAAATTTTGATTATCTGACTAAGCATATTCAATATGTAATTAATTTTTTCCTTGCTTGCAAATACTCATTAATTTACTATAACTATTAACTCTTCGATCGCTTAATTATTGATGTGTCAGGTTAAACTTGTAGTGTTACTTCATATTTAAGTAATATAGATTTACAAATAATTCAAATATAACATGTTTTCACATAAATGGATGACAAAAGTAATTTAAATAATAAAAAATTAAATATTTTTGAATTATGAGCATTTAAAAATTAATTATGTTGGAATTAATTAATTTAAAAATTAAACATTTAAAATGCCCTTTAATTAATTTTGAGTCCGTAACATGAAAAATAAAACAAATGAGCTAGTATAATAATTTAAATTAAATTAACAATATCATAAGATCAATTCCTTACACCATCAATCAATGTTGTATTAAAATTCTTTCTTTAATGTATTACCTAGAGATGCCTCTCTTTTTCTTTTTAATTTTTTGTCCAGTGTTCAATATTATTTCATATTTAGTATTTTCTAATTTTTTTGGATGATTTGAGATGAAAGTCTTTCGGAAACAGTTTCTCTATCTCTATAGAGTAATGATAAAATTTGCGTATATTTTACCCTCTCTAGACTCCACTTTTGAAATTTCACTGGATATGTTATTATTGTCTGGTGTCCGATATTCATTTTGAGAATCAACTAATTTGAATTCGTGTTGAAAAAGCTATCCGTCCAATTTCGACGAGCATTGATATTCGAGTTGAAAGTAGCTAAATATGACATTATATCACATGTTGCTCAATTGAAATAGATCATAATCAGAAGGGGAAAATTATATATATATATATATATATATACAAAAAAATAAAATGTTTACAAAAAAAGTAGCCCATGTTTTATTTATTAAAAAAATAGCCCAAAATCACCGAAACTATACATGACTATACAATATGGTTTGTCAAAAGTTATAGAAAATATATACTTCTATACAATGTGTATTATTTATACATGGGCTATACACAAAATATACATTATGATACACAAATATACACTGACTATACATGTGTATACAACGAGGACTATTTTTTTTGTAATTTTTTAAGTTTAGTGTCTCTCAGAAGATAAATTATTGACAAATTTTAGAGTACCATAAAAGAATGAAATAAAAGAAACGTCAAGGAAAAATGAAAGAAAGACAACATATTCAAAAGGTAGCCAATATAGCTAACTCGATTAGTTAATTGTTGTTTTTTTCAAAAACCCATGTATGAGACCCCATAAATTTCTAACAAGCAAAGTAATTAAGAGTAAAAATAGGAGATTAGTCTTGGTTTAGACCCCATAAATGTACTTTAGGATAATGCATTATTACATAATTCCAAACAAAAACAACCTTTTTTCTTTTTCCCAAAAAAAGTTTGTGTGAAGCTTCTTTACACGTGAGGCTAACTAAAATCATAAACAAGAAAAAAAACTTTCTCAAAAGTCAGGGCAGTTGGCTCGAGACTGTCTGTTTCCCTGTAGAAACATTAGGTTAATTTAATTAATCCTTCAAAACTCCACTTTTATGGAAGAAATAAAAAGAATAATTTTATATTCTAATTTTTCCTTCGTAATAGAAAACGATTTAAGTTGCATACATCGAAAGGTAAGCTCAAGCTAAGATTCTGCACATGAATCGTGAGAGCACTGATCAATATAGTCGCCACAATCCTGATTGTCTAAATATGATGTATAAAACTTAAACTGTAAAGAAAATTAGTACTTCTATGATGTTTAACAAGTAGTCAAACTTATTAGTGTGTATTTGGAGAGGTAACACTGCCCTAAAAAGTTATGTACAAGGTCAATAAAATGGCCTGTGAAATCATAATACCATTTGAAATTACTCAATTAACTTTGACCCTCAAGGTGTTACTAAAGGTAGAGCACACATCCCTATGCATTGACCTAAACTTGTGCTTGGGATTCTTTCTTGCATAAAAGGTTTCTGTATAAAAAATTAAGACCAAGGTGACTCCTCAACAGAGGGGCACATATATTGTGAATTTCTAAGCGACAACAACTATGCCTCAATCCCAAACAGGTTGGAATCCATTATACGAATCCTCACTTCTCCATTTAAGCTATGTCTCCATTGTAAATTGGTAGCCAACATGCACCCCCAAAGTTGATCTTGACAAATATTCACAAAAAAGTTAGCTGCAGTTTGTCTTTTATATTTCTGCAGTTTTACATGCGATGTGCCATGCAAAATGGGATAGATACAGAGGATTCATACAACCAAACCCTACTAATTTGAGATTGAGGAATAGTTGATTGATAGTCTTGCAATGCCATACGATCAAGGATCGAGGCCAATAACAGAGGCAAATGACAGTAACTATGTTGTTGTATTCATACAACCAAACTGCAGGCAGCTAGTAGTTTGCCATATATCAGCAACAGAACAATGATTAAGAAACTAGTCAAGCAGGTAATTTGGAGAAGTAATACAGTACATAAACAAGAAGAGCGTTGAAGATTCCAGGTATGATATTAGACAGCAAGAGTTCCTAGAAAGTCAATAATTGCCATCTTAAGATGTCTAAAAGGAGTTGTTTAAAGTATGTATAGCAATGCAACTGGAAAAGCTAAAGTCAAGAAAGTGTCTTGACAAACTCACCAGTAACCAAAAAGCGGAATAATTTTCTTCCGGGGACAGCTCGATCCATACTGGTTTTCTTGCTAAGAGCTTTTGACTTCTTACCATGGAATAGACACTTTATCTTATTCTACATACTGTGTCAACTATGTACGAAGTGTCACAATGTTCGTCATATAATGTTTCTTCTTCTGCAAAATCAATTAGCATTTTTAATGAACAATGTTTCAGTTGAATGCAAACACGAGAAGAGACTGCAAAAAATCAAATGAAGTACCATGTAGATAAGGAAACTGAACGAGTGATGACATTTGAGGAAGTAAACCAAATGATAAATGATTCCTTTATTGCTCCTGGGATCTGTATATACGGAATGCAGCGATGCACATTGTGGCATTACCAAGAACTGTCAAAGCTGCTTGTAGAGCCACTAATACCTGAAACTCATGCATCAAATGCATGTCGTTTAAAATCATAAAAACAAGATAAGAGTTGTCTAAGAATACCGGAAAATCCTTCAAATGGAAAAAAATACTATAAAACAAGGACAAGCTCCATGTGCATTGCCTTATGATATGAAGGCTCAACTCTTGTAATATATCAAAGTCCGGTTAAATTATGAAAAGAACAATTATATTCTACCATTTCCATCAAATGAGGGACAGTGGAAAGCAAAATCAACAAAATCTTTGCAGCATTAAGCCATTGCTTCCACTGATTTTTTCTTCTTCAAACAAATACTTTCAGAATAGTTGGTTGTTTGTTTTACAAGTTTATCACAACCCTTCGTATTACATCAATTGTCAAAGGTGTGTGTAACCAATAGTCTAAATTCAGATTCACTGACAGGAACCCCCCCACCCCCACCTAAATTTATTGATATGTTAAGGCTAAAGCAAGCAAATAGAAATGGAAAGCTGGCAAGTCTTTTCTTTTTTCTTAAAATAGAATTATGATAGAAATCCATCTGGGGCCAAACCTTGGGACCAACCGCAGCCTTCAAACTCAAGGATAATGGGGCCATCCCTCTATCCTTCTCCACTTAAATACGAGGCTTAGTCCTGTGATCTAAGTCACAAATCCTGCCACTTGAACTAAGCCCGGGGGCGTAGTAGTTATGAGGTTATCATTGAATATCTGGAATATGTTTCAGTAATTTTTTTTTTTTTTTGGTAATAAACTGTGAAAATATTACCATTACACCAATAATAAGTACAATTTACGAGCATCGAGTCTCCCTACCACCTTCTAGGAAGGGTGAAGGACTCGACCAGACCTCAGAAAAACGAAAATTCATAGCCCCAACCTATTCTAGTCACAAATTCTATGTATTAGCTGTGGACATTTTCTTGCTTTCTTTGTATTCCTGATCATATTCACTCGTTCTCTCACTTCTCTCTGAATCAATGGCACTATCTCTCCATTATTTACAGTTTTTTGTCTGAACACTTTCCAGTTCCTAGCTTGCCATGTTTGATAAACTAAAGCTCCGCATAGTGCAGCCACCACCTCTTTTTTACATTGTCTCTAATGCCTTCCTTTGATCCATTGTATACTTTGCTTGATGACCATTCCTGGGATAGTAACACCTGCCCATATTTCTAAAGCTTTTCTAGCTTCAGTAATCCATATGCACTCAGCAAATAGATGTTGAGCTGTCTCTACTACTCCATCACATAGACAGCACAACATGTTCTCCACATGAATATGCATTCTATGTAGCCTCTCTCTGGTGAGCAGCTTGTTTGTTCTTTTTTTACCTCATAATATTCATCGCATATGATAGAAATCCGTACTTTAAAGGAAATATAAGAATATTTAATTACCTCAAGGGACTCGGAGTTGTAAAAGAAATGCCATGTGCAGGCACAAAATGCTCCACCTAGCAGGGGCACCTAGACCAAGAAGTGGTACACATAAGCCGCTAAAGAACCAATAAGATGGTACATACATAAATGAAGACAATATATGATCAGGGAAAATACTAGGAAAAAGAAGAGAAACCTATACAATAGCATGTGGTAACCTTTTAGCCAAGACTCCAAAACTTCCAGAGCCTAGATCTCATTTCATTTCTCCCAAAAGAGGAAAAGGGTTAAAAGTGTTGAATCGTGTAACTACCTCATCTAAAAGCGTAAACTCTTTAAACTGATAGAGAAGGGGATATGAGATGTCTTGTTCCAGAGTACCTTCCCATTAGCTTAAAAAACAGGAGTTACATGTCAATTATGACAATTAAGTAAGCAGCCCAACTTGTTTTTGCTAACTGATGTAATTCCAGCATCCACTGGATGCAGACTTGATGAAATTTCTACTTTTTGCCAGATAAAGAAAAGTCAGTTATGACAATCAATTCTTTTAAAGTTTAAAGTACAAACAAGGAGCTGTTGGAAGCACCTAGAGGATAACAGTAATTATAAACTTCCATCAGACATACTTTAGGAATTTAAAATGAAAAATGAGCCATCCATCTCTTAGTGCATCAAACTGCTCTATAGGTATATTTCTCGTCTTTTATTCAATTTTTTATTAGATACATGGGAACGTAAGTAATCACAGGCGGATCCTAGATTTGAAGTTGATAGATTCTTAGAGCGACCTCAAGTTAATATACAATGATAACTGGGTTCACAATTCAAATAGTTAAAGATATTTAATTGATTTCTTAATATATATGCAGGGTCTAGGCAAAAATTATTGTGTTCCCGTGAACGCATAGACTCTACTCAAGATCTGCCACTGCGTAGGTTTTAAGAGTTTTCACCTAAATGACACTTTTCTCATGGCATATAATATAATTGACTGCAAGACTATCCATAACCACTTCGCCGTGTCCCCTGATTGGAAATATTTTTAACTTCAAATGGACTCTGTATATGTCATAAACTATTAACACAATTGATCTTGATATCAATTTAGATGAAGGTTCCAAAGATTCATAAAAGGAAATGATGAAAGAGGCCAACTCCCAGATCAAAATATTGACTGCTCAGTGCCCAATTATCTGGTTCATCAAAAATATTCCTACTTGACAAATGCCATGCTAAACAGCATGGTTAAGAAGGTTTGAGAAAGTAGTTCTTCACGAAACAGATTGAAGTTAATAAGTGGAAAGTGAAGCTTAAGTTCCGTTTTACACTAGAGTATGACCTAGCAGATTCAGCCTCTAACTTAGAAGTCGAAAGAGAAGCCTTTTTTTTTACTGTTTGTGCTAAATATGATTTAACACATTCAACCTTTAACTTAGGGTGTTCCAGAAACAAACTCTCTATCTCTATGAGGTACTTGTAAGATTTGCGTACATTTTACCCTCCCAAGACCTCACTTGTGGGATTCCACTGGGTATGTTGTTGTAGTTGTTTAACCTTTAACTTAGGATGGAAATCCGACAACCTGATCTAGCATGGGAGTCTAACAAATTATTGAGATGCAAACACTCAATATAACCTAATTTGTCAGTTCAAAACATACTACTCATCAAAAGACAGAAAATATGTGACTCTATAAACTCTCTTTTTGCGACAATTTCACTACAGAAGAGTTTTTATTTCCAGAAACCTAAGTAGCTGCTCAAACAGCACATCATGGCCTCGTCTAGCCCCTTCAATTATGTTTAAATTTATAGGGAAATAGTATAATAGAATAATAGCTAATTGCATTTTGACAAACATATATGAAGTTTCAGCAAGTATGGAGCCAAAACCGTGAGTATCTCAAAAGCTACCCTTCCTATGACGCTTTCTTCAACTCAATAAACCCCAAATTCTTCAAAATACTGTCAAAGAGCTACCTCTCTTAACTGACATATCTCTGCTCTCATAGACTCTCTTAAAAAAACAACATGACATTGAGCTAATATTTGTTTCAACTTGACTTTTTCGAAACATCTGCACAATGCTGGAGATAGATATGTATCATTTTATTGATTGTGGTATTTTGGAGTGTAGTGCTTTTAGTGGCAAAGCAACAGCTTAAAATAGAAATGGCTAAACGGATAAGGTATTCGGACTAAATTATACGACTTGAGAGGTGGGAGGGACGAATGCACATATTTGCTGCAGGTAAAAGTTCCCTTCCTTGTACATATACCTTTTTCTTGTTCATGTATTATCTTTTCACAATATTCAAATCAGCCATTGCACATTATAGATTGAGACATTTTCTATTTTACACTCCTAATGCTGCTTGCTAAGGAAATTTAAATGACCGAACAGAGTTCCACCTGTTACAGAGAAAGAACAAATTGGAGGAGCCAAATTAAGGGAAAGATGTCAAACATCAAGGAGAAAGGCCAAGTATTCACAGAGGATTGTAAAAGAGCTACGGAGGCTCCATAGGTAATTAAATATATCATAACCAAATAACTGTCTCCCAACCTCTTCCCAAGACATCTGAAGGTTTTTGAATTACAATGTGAAAGGTCAGTTATTGCTGAAGGTTTTTGGATATACTGTGCCTCTAGGTTTTCTGGTTCTATCTCAATAACAAATGATAAGGGAAGGGTTGAAGTTCGCAAAGCTAACTGAGTCAACCCAAACTGCCATGGCCATCAGAGACGTAAGAGGAAGAACAAGTTGGGAGGCTGACTTCTACAAGAGTTGCATCTCATGAAATGCATGTACTTGATAGTTCTTTTTCAACTCAATCTAACGTCACATGAAAATACACAAGGCCTCAGATCTACTAACATGCCATTTCATTCTACACTAATCAGCACCAGATTAAGATGATCAATTACAACAAACATGATCCTTTACTCACCATCTATTATATGCCTATACAAATTATAGTTCTGTATATATTGAGAAAAACACATAAATTTCATTGCATACATGTATGCCATTGACAATTATAACAATAACCCACAAATGTATTTTTAACAATTAAATTTCAAAAAAACACATCTAGGGGGAGAAATAAGCAAACATAAATTGGAGAAAAGCCAAAAATATTGCTGGTGAGGGTTGAACAACCTGTGACTCTATAGGTTACAAAACTTTGGTCTAACCTTTTGAGGTGCCCTCATTGGCCATTTAATTGTAAAATCTCAACATTTCAGAACGGAAAGCACAACACTTTACCAAAATTTACGACTTTATGCATGTTAACGAATCAATGTGCACCAAATTACCAAACTCTAAAAAATAACATCACTCACCATGCCCCATGAGAGTCCTTTCCAAGAAGCATTTCCAGACTTCTCACCATATTGCCAAACCAGAGCCATTGCAGTAATCCTTTTAAACAAAGTATTAGTGAGTCATTTCATTTAGAACAAAACCATGCACTCTGGTCCTAATTTATTTGGCATTCTTTATCTTTTCCGTCCATTCTAAGGGTGTACCTGGCGGGGAGGAGAAAACGTTTTTCAATTTTTCCAAGTTGGACAAAATTTTAGGAAAATAAGTTCAGCATTCCACACTGATTTTCTCCTCCCCACCCTCTGACGTCTAATGACACCTCCCCCACCCCACCCCTCTCCATAGCTCCCACACCACTTACCCACCCCATAGTTTGGTTGTTTTCTTAGATTATATAAACAACAATAACATACCTAGTGCAAACTCAAAAGTGGGGCTTGAAGAGATTAGGGTGTATTCAGATCTTACCCTTATTATTGTGGGGTAAAGAGGTGATTTCCGATAGACCCTCAGCTCAAAAGAAAAGTTTACGAAGCAGAATTGCAAGAAAAATATGATAGCAAAAATAGCAAGATACAAAGCAAATGAAGCAATAAATAATAATACAATTGGAAAAATAAGACACCATGCAACTACTAAATAATGCTACTAACAAGGAGAAAAGGAGAACCTCTCCCACAAAAGGTTCAACAATGTTTGGCTACCTACTAGCCTTCCGCCCTAATCCTCGTACTCCAAACCGTCCTAAATTATACATGAAAAATATTTATCCAATATTTTCTGCTTACATACCAAACATCAGAAAATAAGTAACAAAACCAATTCCTTAACATTTTCCCTAGTACCAAACACACCCTAAAAGTTGCAATCTCTCAATTACTCATACTAAATAAATTGAAAAAAGGGGCAAGAATTTAGAATTAATGGTGTATTGCAGAGTAAATTAATACCATTCCACAACGCTGGAAACATGAATAGCCCAAGTGGGCAAGGACAGAGCATTAGAAGGTTCATTGAACTGAAAAGAAGAACCCATTATAGCTATTTCAGCAGCAGATGCTGTAGCAGGTTCCACCATTAATGTGGCCAAAGCAATTCCAGTGACCCCCAAAATTGTAGCTGCATTTTTCAAGTTCTGAGATGAGCAGCTTTCAATGGGTAATGAAAATTGGGACCTTTGCCTTGAAGAGAGGAGAAATTGGGTTTTGTTTGATTTGGGAAGAAGGGGCAATTTTGGAATAGAGATTAGTGTAGAAACTGCCATAGCTGGTTGTTGGAGCTACAGGCGAAGAGGAACTGAAGATGGTATAGATAAGTCATAAATCAAGAAATTATTAATTGTGAATTTATTTGAATAATTTTAACTGTTATGGAATAATTATTTCTAGAAACTAATATGATTACCAATTCTAGGAATTTTTAAATTTTGTAAACATTGTTTTATGAAATTAAGTACGAATTGACATAAGATTAACTTTTGTATGTGAAAAATAACAAATATTATAGATATTTCAAGTGATTTTTTTAGCTCACTAAACTTTAATTCTTAAATTTGATGTGAATTGTGAAAAAGAAAAAGACATAACTAAAAATATTAGAAAAAAATCTTGTCAAATTTGAAACTCGGCCCCTAGCCGCCCGTAACCTGAGAGCGGACAGCTAATGCGTTTCACTTATTGAATAGGGTTCTATGGTTGATTTGTGACCCCTGGACGTTGAAGGCATCCTTGGGGTGTTCTTATAGTTCCTACGGGGTGGAGATGATGAGGTCGATCCATGAATTTTTCTTCTCTTTTTTTTTTTGTCACGTTTTCGCTCAAATGTTTGAAAGGAGATAGTACATCAAGTTGTTCACAAGGGCCAACTTGATCCTCTTGCCCAGAGATCTCAAATGAGGGAACCATGAGAAAGTCATCGACTCCAACTACCGTCCATGTACGATTCATACTAGATCTGACCAACGGTCATCCTACTTCATCTACGTTCTTGACAGTCCATCTTTGTCTCAGTAGAATCTTTCAGTGACATGTTTTGCTCCTCTTCACATTATTTAGAAAAAATGAGTCACTGGTTCAGGTACAAAATGCTATCATTACTATCTAGATAAGTAGACATCCAACTCGTAGTCGCAACGACTCAATTGCAAAAGCGGAGCTCTACCAACTGAGTTATATCCCCCGAGCCAAGTGGAGCATGCATGAAGTAGTCAGATGTTTCTTCTATTCTTTCTCTGGTGCAACTGGGTCATCCTACACTTGAACCAAAGACCTCGTCCGTGAAGTAAATCATCGCACCTACGGTCCATCCAGTTAGGAGAGATGAGAATCAATAGATTCTTTTTCGAAAGCAATTCATCCTTCCCGATCGCAGCATATAACTCTCCGTTGTACGACGCTCTCCAAATGTGCTTGAGAAAGATTTATCATTTTGAAAGAGAAAATAAAGTCTTTGTCTAAAGTAATAGGTTGAAAAAGGACAGATGTATAGAACTTTTCAAAGAGATAGTGTTTTTTCAACCCCCTCAAAATGTAATTTATTCCAAACATACATGCATGATTCCTTGCTTCGACAAGGTACAAATATCTAAATTTGATATTTTTAGATACTTTTTCAAACCTATTATCAATACTAAGTAGCAATAAAAAATTAGTATCCATTTTTTTCTGATATTATGCATATGTTATACGAAAAAAATGACTTTGTTTCGAAAATTCAATTATTACCCAATTGATTTAAGTAAAATCGAATTTATGAAATTACAGAGTCGCCACTTAATTTTTAAAGATAAAATTAAGAAAACTAAATTAATTTTAAAACCTAACAGAGAAAGTTT
>JBCEWC010000441.1:0-57223 GCA_038996855.1 Solanum aculeatissimum | reverse complement strand
ACCTTAGGGGACCAAAAGGGGGCTTAGGAAAATGTTAAATCACGAAAATACCATTAATAAGATGGAACTTTTAACTGTGCACAGTGCCCAAACGGCAGCTACAGTGCCATCAAAAGGCACACATCCTGTCAACCCAGCTGTCCAACCTCACTTAGTCAACTCTTCAGCGTGAACTTTCGGAGGACTTTCTGTTACACTTCACGAACCACTAAACTGTCCGTTCAAGGTGTGACTAGCCATACAAGGCACCGTATAACCAACCTTAGCCTCAAAATTGTCAGCCTTGGCTTGTCCAAGCTACTGCCTCACTCCACGAGGCAGTACACGAGTCGTTTAGTGTCAAACGGAGGACCGTCCAAGGTTTCGTTGACTTGGACATAGCTTAGGGGTGGTTCCAGGCCACCCCTAGCTCCCTAGAACACCTGAAGAGGCACTACACATACCGTGCAAAGTTTCACAGCCCGTGCCAATGTCCTTGGCCATTGTTCTGAGCCTATCTCCAATGGCTTCTGAATTTCAGATAGTCTCACTGTTTGGGCCATATCTCCCTAATCCAAACTGAAATTGAGTGAAACCACTTGTGTCACAAATATACCTCAAAGAGCTTCAATTTGATATGTGGTATCTCACATGGTTCACCCCACATCAAAAGTTATGATTGTTTGAAGTACACTGCTGAAACTGTCCCTCTAGGCCACTTACTAGCCCAATTTACATTCGGCCACTTAAACTCAACCCATGGCTACCAAACCTCAACCATGGCTTGTAGTACATCATAGAATACCAATGTTAATATCTTGGTACCAATGTTAAGCTTAACATGACTTTTCACCCACAAATGGATGGCCAAGTCGAAAGGACATTCAAACTCTTGAGGATATGCTAAGGGTTTGTGTCTTAGAGTTTAAGGGAAGTTAGGATGAGCATCTTACGCTCACTGAGTTTGCTTATAACAATACGTACCATTCTAGCACTGGAATGGCTCCCTTTGAAGCTTTATATGGTAGACATTGTAGATCCCCGGTTGGAAGGTTTGAAGTAGGGGAGATGGCTTTGTTAGGTATGGATTCAGTCATGGAAGCTTTAGAGAAGGTAAGAATTATAAAGGAGAGATTGAAAGCGGCTCAAAGTCGACAAAACTCCTATGTTGATACTAGAAGGAGAGACCTTGAATTCAAAGTCGATGATTGGGTGTATTTGAAGGTTTTGCCGATGAAAGGTGTGGTTCATTTAGGAAATAAAGGAAAGTTAATCCCTAGGCGTGTAGGATTGTACCAGATCATAAGGCATATTGGTAACGCTGATTACAAATTAGAGTTTCCTATGGAAATGAGCATGGTCCATCCAGTTTTCCATATCTCCATGTTGAGGAAGTGTGTAGGGGACCCAAATTCCATTGTGCCTTCAAAAGTGCTGAATGTTGAGGAGAATTTGACTTACAAGAAAGTCCGGGTGGAAATATTGGATAGGCAAGTCAAGTGGTTGAGAAACAAGGACGTAGAATTCGTTAAAATCCTTTGGAGGAACCAACAAGTCGAAAGTTCAACTTGGGAATCTAAAGCGGATATGATAAAGTGATACCCCTATCTCTTCCATTCTAATTAAGCTTGAGGTACCATGACTCTCCTATTTAAGAACCTCATTTTCTTGCATATCATTTATGCATGATTACGTGATTTTAAGATTTGCATTATGAAGTTTATTTGAAGCATGGTTGAAGGATTTTCACAATGCATATGTTGCATTTCGCATATGGTGCATGTACTATACTCTTTAGAGCGTGCCTTTAGCACATTCGGGGACGAATATTCCCAAAGGGGGATATTGTAAGGCCCCACATGTTAAAAGGAATGAAAGTGCAAAGGAAAATGAAATCTGGAAAAAATCTTCAAGTATCAGTGGTTACTAAGGCCTCTACGAGCCATAAGTTCTTCCAGAGTCGTAACTCGTGCTTGTGAAATGAAGATCAAGATTACTAAGATTTGAGATTTTTAGGGATTCAAGGTACGGGCTATCAGATGGCCCGTAGAATGTTTTATGAGTTATAAATCAAGTCGTGGAATGTAATTCAGAGAAAGATTTCTGAGAGTCTAAAATGGCATCAAACGAGACCCTCACCTACGACCCGTAGAATGGACCATGGCTGTAAATGAGGTCTCATGGTCCAGTTGGTAGAAATTTAAAGAGGGCAATTTTGACCTTTCCTATTATTTTAAGGCCATACCACATCGTTTTGGCCATTTAGACCACACTTTCCAGCCTTACACACCCCTCATTCAATTCATTCTCTAAAAATCCCTAAGTCTAAATTCTTCCCAAACACTCTTAAAGCTCTCCAAGGATCTCAAGCAAGAAGACCAAGCTAGGGTTTTAGATCTCTCCTCTCCAAAATTAGATTTCTCTCTATTAAATTGCTAAGGTATGTGGGTTTTGATTAGTGGGGACCTTCCTTCCACTAACTATTCCCTCTCTTTTTTGTCTTCTCAAGTTATGGAAATACATGATGATTTTGTGAACTCTTTTATATGAGGATAATATGGAATATTTTATGATCGTTCATCCCTATGTATTATTTTCAAGTGAAGAATCAAGTGAGATTTGTGATTATTATGAAGGGTTTGATAATGCTTTAATTAAGTTATGACTATGTTTTTGGTGGGTTGTTTTGAAAAGTGTTCAAGTGATTCATTTTAATCCTCTCATGTCATATATTCATGAATTGTATGGTTTTGAAGTTATGTACATATACCCACCATGGTTTTGAATAAAGATTTATGTCAATCTTCTATTATGTTGAGGGTCTTATGGCAAGATATATAAATTATGAATGATATGAATTGAAAGGCTTTTATGCATGATATGAGATATGAAAGATTGTGAAAGTTATTAAAGTTATGAAGCCCTATCTTTGATATATGAAGCTTTGGTTTTGATGAGCTACTCTATGAATGAAATATTATGATATTATGATGTTTTGCATGTTAAATAAATATGTATGATTTTAAAAATTCCTTGGGATTGAGACCTAGCACCGAGCGGACCTTGGTAGATAACCATTGTCCCATAACTATGTTGCCACCATAGATTTATGAATTAGATAATGGATCCATATAGCTTAAGTTGTATGAATGACCATAAAGGGTGTTCCCGTACAATACATGTTAAATTGAATTTCAAAAAGGGTGATATTCCTTGGTTTACCCCGACAAGGTGAACCACTCCATGTCCGGTGTGGAGTGAATATCAAAATTCTAAGTAGTAGCTTGCTTGGTCTTACATGTCGATTATGGTCCATTTCCATCTATGTATGATATATGATTTGATGACCCTCATGCATATTTTGACCCAACTATTAATAATTCACGACATATTGAGCGTATGCCCGTTGATTATGATATGCATATTGTTAAATTACGGCTTATGTTCCTTTTTACATTGCACCCCACATACATAGTACATTCAAACATACTAACATATACTTTTTGCCTACATGATCTAACCATGTAGGAACTGGAGCTCACATCCATCCTCCTCCTCCTCCATTTACTTTCATGCTTTTGGTTAGACTACTCTATTTTTGGATACTACATTTTGAGGGTGAGCCCGAAAGATGTCTTGGCCCCGGTTCTATTCGTATTTAGAGGTGTTTTTGGATGCATGGGTTGTATGTTATGAACTCGATTCTTGTTATGTTCATGTACTATTGGAGGTTTCCCTTACTCCCTTATTCCCTCTTATGTGTTGAATGCTTGTTGTATGGGTGAGATGCAAGTCTCAAGTACCTAAATGCCCCCATAGTGTGAGTCATACTTACCCGTTCCTTAGACTTATATGTTAAGTGATACATGCTAATCCTCCTCTCCACAATATTCCTATAGCATGAGTCCAAAGTCCCGATCCCCTTAGAAATTACTTGTTACGTGCTTGTTTCCTATTTATGTTTCCACGAAACCCAACATATGTCATACATGCTTAAGAGGCTTATTTGGGGACCCTTCTAGTTCTCCATTAACCATGTCACATCTAGGCCTTAGACTTGAGGTGTGATAGGGTAAATTGGCACCTTCGGCTCCTCAAGTACCTCAAGATGAAGAGGGAGTCACTCATATCGAATATCAGAATATGGTCACTTTATTGGCAAGGTTCATAGCCAACCAAGGGGTTCAAGCTCCTCATGCTCCTACCCCACTTCAAGGTTTAGGGATTTCAAAAGAATGAATCCTCCGAAGCTCTATGGCTCCAAAGTTGAAGAAGACCCCCAAGAATTAAACGATGAGGTGTACAAAGTTCTTGATATCATGGGGGTAAGCTCGGAAGAAAAAGCTAAACTAGAGACCTATCAACTAAAGGATCTTGCTCAATTGTGGTTTGTTCAATGGATGGATGAAAGAGAGAATGGAGATCCTATCTCTTGGGAAGAATTCAAGGCCGCATTCCTCAACCATTTCTTTACCATAGAGTTAAGGGAGGCAAAGATGACAGAATTTATGAACCTTAAGCAAGGTTCCATGAGTGTTAGGGAGTATTCCCTTAAGTTCAACAATCTCCTAAAGTATGCTCCTCCCTTTGTCATTAATCCTAGGGCAAGAATGCACAAGTTTATGTTGGGAGTGTCACCCTTGATCAATGAAGAATGTCGCACCGCCATACTCATTGGGGATATGGACTTGTTTTGACTCATGACTTATGTCGAGCAGCTTGAAGGAGAAAAGCTAAGGAAGAGAAGGAGTGGAGAGTCCAAGAGGGCTTATTATAATTGTGGGTTTCAAGGTTCGAGAGGTGGTTGTTTTCAACAAGGCCACAAATTCCAAGGTCAAGGGTCCTCTAATGCTCAAATCCTAGGGCTCAAGGTGGTAATGGTGATCAAGTTGTTCCTAGGTGTGGAAGGTATGGTAAATATCATGGTGGTAGGTGCTATAAAGATGTGGGTTCTTGCTTCGGGTGTGGCATAATGGGCTGCAAGATTGCGGATTGTCCGAACAAGGGTAGAGATCGTTGTCCTCAAGGACAAGGTACCCATGGTGACCAAAGGGTACAAAATGGTCAACAAGGGGGTGCTTCACGTTACAATTATTTTTATGCTCTTCAAGGGAAGCAAGGAGTGGATGAGGTGCTCGATATTATTACAGGTATGTTAAAGATCTACAACCTTGATGTATATGTTTTATTGAATTCGAGTGCCACTCTTTCTTTCATTACTCTTTTTGTTGCTAATAGACTTCTTGTGTGTCTCAAAATGTTATATGAACCTTTTGAGGTTTCTACCCTCGTTGGTGAGTCCATTATTGCTAAAAGAGTCTATAGAGATTGTCTCATGTCTATATTGCATAAAGTTTTACCTTGTGATTTTGTTTAACTTGACATGGAAGATTTTGACCTCATTCTTGAGATGGATTGGTTACATGCATATCATGCCTCCATTGATTGTAGAACCTGCAAAGTTAAGTTCAATTTCCCTAATAAACCTATCCTTGAGTGGGCAGGTCATGATTCGGTGGTTAAGGGTAGGTTTATCTCTTGTCTTAAGGCTTGAGAGTTAATTTCTTAGGGTTGCATATATCATATTGTAAGGGTTAGGGATGTCATGTCTAAAGTCCCTCCTATTGAGTCGGTTTCGATTGTTAATGAGTTTCTTGATATTTTTCCCGATGAGCTTCTTGGTGTCCCTCTCGAAAAGGAGATAGATTTTGGTGTAGACCTTTT
Organism: Solanum aculeatissimum; assembly: GCA_038996855.1. Taxonomy (NCBI): domain Eukaryota; kingdom Viridiplantae; phylum Streptophyta; class Magnoliopsida; order Solanales; family Solanaceae; genus Solanum; species Solanum aculeatissimum. The sequence continues at coordinate 51,520 of JBCEWC010000441.1, read as the reverse complement.
CCCCGATACTCAACCCATTTCTATTCCTCTTTACCATATAACCCTAGCAGATCTGAAGGATCAATTGAGAGATCTATTGGAGAAGGTTTTATTAGGCCTAGAAAGTCACCTTGGAGTGTGCTAGTGTTGTTTGTAAGGAAGAAAGATGGCTCACTTAGAATGTGTATAGACTATTGGCAACTTAATAAAGTCAATGTGAAGAACAAGTATATTTTACCAAGGATAGATGACCTATTTGTTCAACTATAAGGGGATAGTCACTTCTCAAAGATTGGCATTCGGTCTGGGTATCATCAATTGAGGGTAAGGGAGTGTGATATACCCAAGACGGCCTTCCAAACTTGATATAGGCATTTTGAATTTGTCGGGATGTCCTTCGGCCTAACTAATGCTCTGGTAATATTTATGGATCGCATGAATAGGGTCTTTAAACCCTACCTCGACAGGTTTATGGTGGTATTCATTGACGATATTTTGATTTATTCCCAGAGTGAAGAAGAACATGTGAAACATTTGAGGGTAGTATTGCAAACGTTGAGGGAAGAAAGATGGTTTGCCAAGTTCGACAAATGTGAATTTTTGTTGAAGAAAGATGCATTCTTGGGTCATGTGGTGTCGTATGAAGGAATTAAAGTGGATCCTAAAAAGACAGAGGTGGTGAGAAATTGTCTTAGACCCTTAACTCTAATAGATATTAGGAGTTTCTTGGGCTTGGTGGGGTATTATCAAAGATTTGTTGAGGGTTTTTCTTTGATTGCTTCCCCTTTGACAAAGTTGACACAAAAGAAGGCTAAATTTGTTTGGATCAATGAATGTAAAAGGAGTTTCCAAACTTTGAAACACAAGCTTACATCCGCTCCTATTTTGGCTCTACCAGAAGGGTTAGAAAGGTTTGTGATTTATTGTGATGCTTTGAGAATCAGTTTGGGGTGTTTATTGATGCAAAGTGGCAAGGTCATTGCCTATGATTCTAGGCAACTAAAGGTGCATGAGCGTAATTAGCCCACCCATGATATTGAATTAGCGATCATGGTATTTGCTTTTAAAATATGGCATCACTATTTATATGGGGTTCATGTTGATGTGTTCACCGATCAAAAGAGTCTCCAATATGTGTTTACTCAAAGAGACCTTAATTTGAGGAAAAGGAGGTGGTTAGAACTTCTTAAAGATTATGACATAAATGTGCATTATCATCTGGGCAAGGCGAATATTGCGGTTGATCCTCTAAGCAGAGTGTCCATGGAAAGTATGGCCCATATTGACAATGGTAAGAAGAAGTTAGCAAAAGAAGTTCACCGATTGGCTAGATTGGGAGTTAGGCTAGATGAGGCCAAAAATGGAGGTGTGGTGGTTGTTGATGGCTCTAAGTCTTCCTTGGTTGAAGAAGTTAAATCTAAACAAGAACTTGACCCTGCATTTGTGGAATGAAGTCATTGGTGAAGGATGGCAAGGTGGAGGTTTTCTTCCCAAGGGGGAGATGGTGTCCTTCGATACCAAGGTAGGTTATGTGTGCCCGATGTCGATGTCTTGAGAAACATAATCTTGGATAAATCTCATAATTCATCCTATTCCATTCACCCCGGTTCTACAAAGATGTATAGAGTGTATTGGTGGGGTGGTATGAAGAGATTTATTGCTAAGTTTGTAGTCGGTTGTCACAATTGTCAATCAGTCAAAGACAAATATCAAAGTTCGAGTGGTCTAGCCTAAGATATAGAGATCCCTACTTGGAAGTATGAGGAAATAAATATGGATTTTATGATTGGGTTGCCAAAGACTAGAAAGCACTTTGATTCTATTTTGGTTATCGAAGATAGAAGGACAAAATTGGCTCACTTCCTACCGGTTAAAACAACTTATAGTGTCGAACATTATGCCTAGTTGTACATTCATAAGTTGGTTAGATTTCATGGGGTTCCATTGGCTATTATATCGAATCATGATGCTCAATTCACTTCGCACTTTTGGAGCTCTTTCCAAAGAGGCCTTAGTACTAAAGTTAAGCTTGGCACCGCCTTCACCCACAAACGGATGGTCAAGTTAAAAGAACTATTCAAACTCTTGACGATATGAGTTTAAAGATAGTTGGGATGAGCTTCTTCCACTTATTGAGTTTTGTTATGATAATAGTTACCACTCTAGCATTGGGATGTCTCCCTTTGAAGCTCTATATGGGAGGCGTTGTAGATCCCCCATTGGGTGGTTTGAAGTGGGGGAGATGGCTTTGTTAGGCCGGATTTGGTTATGGAATCTTTGGAGAAAGTAAGATTGATAAGGGAAAGGTTGAAGATGGCTCAAAGTTAAAGTCTTATGCCGACACTATGAGAAGAGACCTTGAATTTAAAGTTGATGTGATTGGGTGTACTTGAAGTTTTCTCCTATGCAGGGTGTAGCCCGTTTTAGCAAGAAAGAGAAGTTAAGCCCTAGGTATGTAGGGCCTTACCAAATCCTGAGACATGTTAGGAAAGTTGCATACAAATTGGAGTTGCCTACGAAGATGAGATGATTCATCTAGTCTTCCATGTCTCCATGTTAAGGAAGTGTGTTGGGGATCCTAATTCCATTGTGTCCTTAGAGGTGGTTAATGTTGAAGAGAATTTGAATTATGAGGAAGTCCTAGTGGAAATCTTGGATAGGCAAGTGAAAAGATTGAGAAATAAAGATGTTGCATCCGTTAAAGTTCTTTGAAGGAACCAACAAGTGGAGAGTGCTACTTGAGAAGCCAAGACGATTTGAAGAAGTGATACCCCTATCTCTTCCATTCTAATCAAACATGAGGTACTATGATTTTTCCTATTTGAGAACCTCCCCATCCTTTCATGCCATCCATGCATAAGTATGTGGTTTTGATGTTGCATTATAAATGTTATTTGAAGCATGGTTTGAAAAAATTTCATGATGTATATGTTGCATTTTGCATACGATGCATGTATTCTATTCCTTAGAGCTTACCTTTAGCACATTCGGGGACGAATGTTCCCAGGGGGGTGATATTATAAGGCCCCACATGTTGGAAAGTATAAAAGTGCCAAAGAAATGAAATCTAGAAATTTTTCAAGTATCAGTGGGTTTTACTAAGTGGTATATAGACCGTAAGTGGTCCCACAGACCATATCTTTTGCTCGTGGAGTGATGGCCAGACTTGGTGAAATTATTGATTTCTAAAGTTGAGTATACGAGATACCACACTGCTCGTACCTTGACTTATTAGCCATAAATGTTGTCATAGGTTGAGAATCAGAGGTAGTTTTTTAGGGTTCAAAATGTTACAAAATGAAACCCCATTTCCACGACCAATAGACTAGTCCATGATCTGTAATTGGGGTTCGTGGTCCTGTCCGGCAGGATTTTAAAGAGGGCAATTTTAACATTTTCTATTATTATATGCCTATGCTATGTCGTTTTAACCTCCAAATGACCCCTTATCAGCCCTATACAACCCTAATCTACCTCATTCCTATTCATTATAAAATATTCCAAGTCTCAAATTCTCCCAAGCTCTTCAAGGCTTATAAGAGAAGAGGCCGAGCTAAGGTTTCAGATTCCTCACTTTCAAAGTCAGATTTCTTCTATTAAAATATACCAAAGTATGTGGATTTGATTTGTGGGGACCTTCCCTCCACAAAGCTCAACCATTCTTCTTTCTTATTCTATTTTCAAGTTATGAACATTTATGGAAATATTATGAACTCTTGTATATGTTGATATTATGGAGAATTTTATACTATTGTGTATTTGTGCACTATTATGCATTAGAAAGCCATGTGAAATAGTGGATTTTCATGAGGGTTAAGGAAGCCCTAACTAAGTTTTATTTGGTTATGGTGGGTTACTTTGAATGATTTGAAAATGGACCTTATTTACTCTACTTATGTCCTAAATCTTGAGTTTTGCATGATTTTGAGTATATATGCATACCCACCATGTTTAACTAAAGTTGTGTACCAAGCTTCTTGTGTTGAAGAAAGCCTTATGGCAAGATATGTAAACTATGAGCAATATGAATTTTGAAGGGTTATTATGCATACTATGAGACATGAGAATATTGTGAAAATTATGAATGATATGAAGCCCTATCATGATATTATGAAGCTTCGGTTTGAAGAGCTACTCTATGAAAATATTATGATATTATGATACTTTTCATATTATGATTATAAGTATGATTTAAGTATTCCTTGAGATTGTGACCTAGCACCAAGAGGACCTTGGTAGATAATTATTATCCCATAACTATATTACCATCATAGGTTTGTGAATTAGCTAATAGATCCATATAGCTTGTGTCGCATGATTGACCAAAGAGGGTGGTATTTCGGTATGACAAATGTTAATTAAATATCGAAAAGGGTGATATTCTTGTAAGGTTCTTATATATGTTAACCTAAAAGGGTGATATTCTCGTAAGGTGTTTATGAGGCACTTTTCGAAATGGGGGAGTTCATGTAAGGTGAGTGTTTGGTTTACCTTGGCAAAGTAGACCACTTCCAATCCGATATGGAGTGAACATTAGGAATCCAAGTAGTAGCTCGCTTGGTCTTATATGTTGGTTATGGTCCCTTCCCTTCTATATATGATACGCTATGTGACTTGATGATTTCTTATGCATATTTGACTAAGGCATTGAGCATTTATGACATATTGAGCTTATATCTATTAACTAATGCATATTGTTTAATTATGGCTTATGTTCCTTGTTGCATTGCACCCCGCATACTTAGTATATTCCAAGTACTAACACATACTCTTTTGCTTACATGATCTGATCGTGTAGGGACCGGAGCTTCTATTCATCCTCCTCCTTCACGTGGCTAGACGATTTGGTTGAAGATCTCTTTTGGTGAGTCTTCCACTTTCGGTACAATAGCCATTTACTTTTATGCTTATTTAAGACTTGTCTATTTATGGATATTTATCTTTTGAGGGTGAGCCCGAGAGATGTCTTGGCCTCCATTCCATTCGTATTAGAGGTGTTGTTGGATAGATGGATTTGTATGTTATGAGTTCAACTCTTATTATGCTTATTTAATCATGGAAGACTTTCCCTAGTCCCTTATTCTCTTTTGTGTTGATGCTTGTTGTATCATGTTGATGAGATGGAAGTCCTAAGTCCTTAATACCCCTATAGTGTGAGTCATATTCACCCGCTCATTAGACATTATTTGCTACGTGCTCATGCAAATCTTCTTTCCTATGACATCCCCATAGCCTGAGTCCAAAGTCTTGTTTCCCATACAATTATGTGTTTGTTGTTTAAATTTTGCTCCCCTAACCAAGGATGTGCCATGTATTCTTAAGAAGCTTGTTTGGGATAACTTCGGATTCCCCATTCACCGTGTTATGCCTAGGCCCTAGGATTGGGTCATGACAGAAAGGAGTCCTTGCATGATAAGAAAAAGAAAAAGAGGAAAAATACTTGAAAAATGATGAAAGAAAAAGAATTTTCTTGAAAAAATAGGACCCTCCAAAATTATTGAAGAATAGTTGCAAAGTGGACACCTAGGATTAAGATCTAAAGTGAAAAGATGTCATGTGAAAAAGAAAAAATAATGAGGATAAAAGGAAATCATGAGAGCAATGAGTGTGTGTAGAGTTCAAGGAGGGATGAGTCATTATTACCAATATGTTATCCTACCAGTCCTTAACCCTACATTACAACCCAAACAAAGTCCTTCGTGATCCTAATCCGAATGAAATCGAGTAAACACCGATTGAGAATAAGGGCAAGTCTATGGGTTATACTTACATGTCATTTCTCATTTGAAAGTGTCAGTGTTGATTAGAACCTTGGAATTAATATCATAATCTTGTATGTATAGGATCTTCTTTGTTGTAAGGGAAAATAGTGATTTTTTAGGTAGTGATTAGCAATGACATTGGAAATTGATAGTATAACCTTGTCTTGAGTACTCTTTAGTCACCTCTTCAGACTTTAAAATTGCGTAAGTGGTTTATGGAAGCTTTGAAGATGAACGACAAAGGGGGGATTGTATGTGTTTCTCCCTATGGCCCTATTTGCAAGCATTCAGTGTTGGAACGATTGGTATTAGATTTGCTTAAGGGCAAGCAAAAGTTCAAGTTAGGGGTGTTGATGAGTCCATATTTTGAACTCATTTGGAGTATAAAAGAGTAAGAAATATTGTCCTTAATGTGTTATAATGCCTCATATATTGAATAATTTGTGTGTTTGATATCAGGATTGAGGATAAAAGTGTATGGAAAGGCAATACTCAACAACACAAGACACAAGTGTAAAAAGTGCCAAAAATGGTCAAAAGCAGTGTTGCCGACACATTCAGCGGATTACCTAATGGCGACACCGATCGCCTAATGTTACAGTGTTCAACATCTCATGAGCTTAGCAAAAAGTGATGATGGTACAGGTTCGACAGATCGTCAAACATGATCGGCAATGCACAAGAGTGTTGCCTAAAGTTGCAGAGACCAAGGTTTCCAGATGATGGATTAAAAGGTGATCAAGTGCAAATTCGACGTACCGTTGAAGTGCTCGGCAATGGTTGACCTTGACCGCCAAATGGTTAAAATGTGTTGAAAGTCAGAAAAATGTGCATGAGTATTCATAGATTTTTGGAAAGCCTACAGTGCATATTGCGATACATCATCTTACACATTTATATAAAGGGAGTACAAAGAACCTTCCTTGAGAGAAAAGTACATTACATTTTGGAAGAAGGGTTTTGAAATCAAAGCTTAGGAAGAGGATTCTAAGGATTAGGAGAAGAAATTCTTGCTTATTTCTTTGTAATTTCTCTTATCCACATCTATGACTACAATTGGCATTAATTTCTTGCTTTTGATTATGTATAGCTAAAATCCCAATTGTTGGGGGGTGTTATGGACGTGGGTATTTGATTTATATCATGGGTCTTATATAATTTGAATATTTTGCTGATAATTTGAGTGAGTTCATACTTTTTGCCATGTTTAACTTATAATCTTGAGGTTGCAAACTTTGAGTTATCTTTAGATTTTCAGCTACAGCATTAATTTGAGTGATTGGAGAGCGCACTGAGTGTGACAACCTAAATTTTTTTGGAGGTTTGATTAAATGCCTTAATTTGGGTTCAATGACTAAAGTATTAGAAGATTTTCTAATAGATTACTTAGGCCAAGTGTACCCTATAGTGATTTTGCATGTGAAGCTGTAAATAGTTCATGTGAAACACCACTATTGTCTGACCCAAAGTAGTGGTTACAAGCAATTCTAGCTTACTCATATCTAATTAACTCATTCATTCAAATATCGAGACCCATGTAGTTAGATCTTGTTCCATGTAGACACATCCCCGACAATCTCTCTCAATTGATTGTTTAGTTCGAATTTTATAATCGCTTGCTAGTTTTATGTTACTTACAACCCCCCCCCCCCTTTTAACACTACAATTACCTAGTTCAACTTAATATTTCATTACTCGAAGAATCATTCCTTGTGGTTCGACCCCGACTCAATAGTTGGGTGAAATATGTGATGACGACTGCAACGCCTACTTATTGTTGATTTTAAGGTGCATTGAGGCGCAAAATCAGTTATACGTGTTTAATCTTATAATTTATGCATTGTCTTCAAAAATTGTAGTCTCCTTTGTTTTATAGTTACATACATATTAAGAAATTGTTATCAAATAAAAATAATATTATTTAGTGTTTGGTGTTTCGAGTTCAAGGATCAAAGTTTAGAATTTTAGAAACTATTAAAAAAATTGATTAACATATATATTCAGGGTCAAAGTTTAGAATTTTAGAAATTATAAAAAATTTCAGCTAACATATATCTTCATAGGAATGACTTACAAATCATTGTAAATTTTATGGTGTATAATTGCAAATAGACAGTAATTTTTTTTTATAACATATTTACTTAATAGTTAGTGACATTAAAAATTGTAATTACATAGAGTTCCTTTTGTGTGATTCAAAATTATAAATAATTTCATCTGTGAATTTTATTCAAAAAAATAGTAACCAAATTTTTGTTAAGTAAATAGTGATTTTCATTACCAAGATGAATATTTTTTTTTTTAAATGGCCATCTATCTTATACACTTTTATTTTTCTAACTAATCTAAGTACAATAATGAACATATTTTTATAACTTAGCTAAAGGAAGACGTAAAAACTTGCATCTGCTTCCCCTATTATATAACCAGTCTCATCTCTCTTTGTATTACCTTAAAATCAAGAATATAAAAAAATTCTTTCAATGTACATGATTTTGTATTAAGTTTCTTACCGAATTGAGTAATGTTGTACAGAATGAATTTTGTGACACAAGATAATGTGTTTTTCCACAATTGATTGTAGAGGAATATATATGAAAAATAACATTTAATCTTATATATAGCAATAATTTATCTACGCTCAGTTAAGATTTCAAAGAATTCTCTAAAGCATACCTAATAGTGCATTTCAGTTCTTCACTCCAACAAAATTTGTCTAAATAGTTGTTGTCAATTCAACAGTGTTGTCCACAATGTAGATAATTGAAAAAAATTGAGGAATAATATGTCTATGACATAATTATTCATTTAATAACATTTTTCATTTCATAGGGTAGGGACCACCTTTTTGTCTGAATCAAAAGAAAAAATTCTCTTTGAAGTCATTCTCTCCTTATTCTCAAAAGAAAGTCATTCTCTCCTTCTTCTCGAACCAACAAAAGTCATACGTCCTTAACCAAGTATTTTCAATGAAGCTATTGTCTTTGATTACCAAAAGTTTTGCTTACTTCTTCTTCGACTTGTATTTTTCTTCCTAACGATGTAATTTTTTTTTTGAATTTTGTGATTTTTTAAAAGTATTTTTTGTTTCTACAGTTGTTTATGATTCTTATGAGTGTTTTCTTCTCCGATTTCAGTTGTTCATGATCCTTATGAGTGTTGTTTTTCTCTGATTTCAGTTGTTCATGATTCTTATGAATGTTTTCTTCTCCGTTTTTAGTTGAACTTATGGTGTACAATGAAGGTGGAGATGAATGCACCAAAAAAATGAAGAAGAAAAAAAGTTTGATGGTTATTTATGTGCTTGGATGAATTGCGTGATGATTTATTTTTTGTTGGTTGGAGTTATTGGCAATACGATGATGGTCTGGTGGTGGTGATTCACCAGAGAAAAAGAGATGAAACTCTGAAAAATTGTATTATGGTTGTATTAAAATTGTATTAAATATGAATGGTATTTGTAATACAATTTTAATTTAATATTATCCATTTTTATGAATTTGATTATTGTTGTTCTAACAAATATAATATCTTTCTTATAATATAAGTTAAGTTAAATAGTGCTGGAATATTGAAATTCATACATAATACTTATGACACATTTGTTTTAAAAAAAATTAGTTATATATTCTCCACGTTCATTGAAACATACCCATAATATGTATGATATGTTGAATTTAAAATGTATTATAATTATGTTTTATTTTTTCTCTTATTAGTGGTGCTAAAATATATTATTGTATTAAAAATATATTCCCCACATGCATTGAAACATGCATATAATATGTTTAATATATTAAACTCAAAATGTATTACCATTGTCGTTTATATTTATTTTTTTATTAATAATGTCAAAAAATATTATACTTGAATTTCAGTCATTCAAAAATTATTTAAATTAGTTTATATGTTAATATATTATATATGTATTTATATAATATAAATTTAACACATGAATGATTTTGTGATGGAGATTGGAACCGTTGAAAAAATTATTAGGAGAGAGAAAAAGTTACAAAAAATGATGAAAGTGGAAGTTGTTGAAAATTTATTAGGAGAGAGAAAAAATTATAAAAATTGATGGAAGAAAAAACAATTATAGAAATTAATGGAAGAGAAAAAAATGATGGAAGAAAGAGAAATGTTGTAAAAATTAATGAAAGAGAGAGAAATGAAGAAATGGGTCTATCAAGTAATCTGACAAGGCTAATTCGTTGAAAGAGAAATGTTGGCTATTTTGGGTAAAACAATATAGCTATTTTGGATAAGAGTAAAACTTGTACCAAAATTCGTAATTAAAACTATATTATATACTCCCTTTGTCCATCTTTACTTGACTCCTATACTATTTTAGGATGTCTAACAATACTTGTTCAGTTTATGAAATCAAGAGATAATTTTACACTTACTTCCTAATTTACCCTTGTCATTAATTATAGTTATTTTCCTATTACATTTTTCAAAACATTGCATTAATTATATTCAAAGGGTGATTTGGTAAATTACCCCTACCATTTACTACTTCTTAATCCCTGTGCCAAGTCAATAGGGATCAAGTAAAATTGGACGGAGGGAATACTATTTAAGTAAATAGCTCAATTTTTTTACTCAAATTGAACCCAACCCAAACAATTTAGAGAAAATTTCTTATATATATACAAAAGTAAAATGTTTACTAAAAAAATGGTCCCTATTTTTTTTATTACAAAAAGTAGTCCACGAAGATCATGGGTTCAACAAAGCTCAAATAAGCCCAAGGGCATTAGGTATTTTTTTAGCTCATAGCCCAAGGCCGAAATTTTACCTTTTTAAATTTTTTTCAGCGTTTTTTTTAAAAAAAAAAACTTATTTTATTTTATTTTGCTGTACCTTCTTATATTAAAAAAAAAATTGAAAAAAAAAAGTTCATGTATTTATTGGGAAGCATTATTTTTTATTAAAGAATTATTTTATTTTTATTTTGTTGTGGCTTTTTATATATAAAAAAATCTTTTAAAATTTTTTTTCATGTATAAATACTATATAAATATATATAAATGTATATCAATATTGTATAGATAGTTATGTAATGTATCAACATTATATAAATTATGTATAAACATATATCAATATTATATAAATAGTATGTAAACGTGTATCAATATTATATAAATTGTATACAAACGTGTGTGTAATATATCGACATTATATAAATGATGCATAATCTTGTATCAATAATGTATAAATAATTAGGTAATGTATCGATATCAATATTTATTTGACTATTATGCATTCCTACCTAAATAAAATTTTAAAAAATAATAAAAAATAAAATGACAAAAAAATCACAAAAGAAGTGAAACAATTAAAAAATTAAAAAAAAAAGCTTTTTAAAAAGAGCAAATAAAAAAATTTAAAAATATTGATAATTTTAAAAATAATAATTTAACATAGCACAACTAAAAAAAAGAGATTTATTTTTAAAAAATCAAAAAGAAAAAGGTCAAATGGCCAAACAAATAGAGTCAAACTATGAGTCAATAAAAATTAAAAAATATATTTTTTTTAAAAATCAGGAAGAAAAAGGCCAAAGTAAAAAAAAAGAAAAAAACTGAAGGCCGAATGGCCAATTTCAAAAAGAAGAAGAAGAAGAAGAAGTTGAAGGTAGGCCGAATGCCCAAAAGCAACCAAATAGTCAAAAGTCATCCGAATGACTATTTTTAGTAATTAAAAAAAAGTGAACTATTTTTTGTGTAAATATTTTTTTCTGAGTGACTTGTGGGTGTACTTATCTCAACAATTTACCCTTAATGGATCCATGACCCAAACTATTTGTCTGCTTATCTCATTTTTCTCTTTTTATTTTACCTATGATCTCAGCATGATGTCAATATGAATACTATGAAATAATCTTCTGTGATATTTTGGCGATATATATATATCATATTGGTATCATATAGAATGAACTCAATACTATGTGATACTCTGGTGGTATATTGATACTCTATTGGTATCATACGGGATTATGTTTCTTTTTTTTTAAGAAATAAATATGAAAAAAATTATTAAACTCTACTTATATTCGTTGTGATACTCCGTCGATATATTGATACCATATTGGTATCGTATAGGAGCGGAACTTAATTCTCTGTGATTCCATCGATATATTGATACTCTATCGGTATCATATAGTTTTAGACTCTTTTTTTTTAAATAAAATAATTAAGATAAAATTATTAAAGTCATAAACTTGGTTATTAAACTCTAAATTAGTGGAAAATATATTCTTATGATACTTTGTCGATATATTGATACCATATAGGTAACATATAGGACTGAACATAAATCTCTATAATACTCCATCGGTATATTGATACCCTATCGATGTCATATAATTTTGGGCTCATTTTTTAATAAATAAAATAATTAAGAGAAAATTATTAAAGTTACAAACTTATTTATTAATTCTAAATTAGTAGAAAATATATTCTTTGTAATACTCTATCAGAGTATCGGTATATTAATATCATATGGGTATCATATAGGATTGAACTTAATCGTCCATGATACTTTGCCGATATATTGACACCCTATTGGTATATCATATGGGATGGCACTGACATCAACATGCGAATTATAATAATAAGGGGACATAATTATAAAAGGATATATGAATGTAAATAGTTTGCTTTAAAGGGGTATAAACTTAATTTTTCCCAAGTATATATGTACTTGACATTTCATAGATCCATTGAGATATTCTATTTATATATAATGTAATGAGTTTAATATATACTAATGATAATGTTTTTTTTCTATTAGCAACTTATTTAATTAGTAAAATCATCATATTATTAACAACACATAATATAAAACGGAATAGAACATTTAAAAAAAAAAACACATTTTAGAAAAGACTAAAATATGATGTGAAAACAAAAGGCAAAAAAAGTCTTTGTTACTAAATAACTTGAGGAGCAAATATTTAATTACTAGCCACGCATCCTTTCAAAAATATTGGATGAATCACATGGATAAAGCTTTGAGATTGCCTCAATCATTTGAGGTTGCCGTCGCACTCAATTTTGGCCTAATATTTTTAAAAATTCATATTTTTTATGTTGATATTCTTAAATATTTAAAAATACTTGTTTATAGTTTTAGAATAATTTAGCGATAATTTTCTTTACTTTTGAAATATTAGAATCTTAATTGATTTAATTTTAAATTTTAATTGATTTTAATTATTTTTAAATTTTTATTATAGTGTAGATTTATTAAATTATTATTTTATATTTAACTATATTTTTATATATATCAATATTTATAGTTGTTCATATTTATTTTAGTATCTTTAAAGCAATATAATAATTTATTTTTTCTACATAGATAAAAAATATACAAAACATGTAATTGACTCACGATTTAGACTCTTATTTTAGCTCATTAAATTTTAACGTATATATATAATATTTACATTATTATAATAATTGAATAGAGTAAGACATTTTAATTTGAGAAAACATTAAAAAATATCTCTCTTTCTTTCTTATTTTTTCAGCGAAAATTCTGATCACCATCTCTACCTCCATGGCTGCCACCAACCACACACTAGCCGTCAGACTTGTCTTCTCCTCCATGTCTCTACACCGAAAATCACCATTAACGTCAACCAAATAGCCCCTAAATAACACCCAAACCCCGGCAGGAAAACCCTGACCAGCACCACCGAACAGCCACCAAAAGCCCCATTTTCGGCCAACCAAACCAGCCACCAACTGGTCCTAAATGCCACCACAAACAACAAACCATCACCACCACCGAATCAGGCCCAAAGTCCCAAAATAAGCTACGAAAATGACACCAAAAAATCACCAAACCTCACCAAAAACCACCACTCCAAACCACCCGAAAAGCAACCATTAGAACCTATAAAACAGCCCCAAACTTCCACCGGAAAACCACTCCCACAGCCCCCCAAAACACCACCCAAAACCCCCACGCCACCGAGAAAACCATCTGAATCATCACCGTTTCAACACCCAAACGCACTTCAAACAACCAACCAAATCAGCCCCAATGAACTCCCAAATCGCACCGGAAAACAACCATTTCAACACCCAAAACCCCCTCGCCACAGCACCCCAAACCCCAACCTACAAGCAACACCAAAAACCTCCAAAAAGCCATCCAAACTCGCTTCAAATCTCCGCTACGAACCACCGCACATCGCCGTCGAAATTCAACTCGAAATTCCTTTTTAATTGTCGTCAGTCCCTTCCCCTTTTCCCTTATCGAGTTTTGTTCATTTTAAAGAGTTTTGGGTGAGATCATGGCTCTAAAAATGACTCCAACAACATCATAGAGCTCCAGTGCTTTTGGAATCTCATTACAGATATGATCGGCTTTTTTGTGTATGTACCTCCTTCGTCTTCACTCGTCTGCTCGGTGTTTTTGGTTTTTCATTTGGTCGAACTTATTACTTTATTGTTTCTTCAGATGTATATATATGTTTTGTGTTTGAATTTTGAATTTTGGGGATTGATTCTTTTGGAGAATTTGTAATTTTAAAGCAGTGGTTAGTGTTGATTAATATTTATGTCAACTCCAATTTTTAACTATTATTGTCATTTTTGTATGTTAGTTTTCACTGACAATTATATGTTGTTAAGATTAGATTCAGCATGATATTGTAGTATTTCCTTAGATTTCATCTTTCATAATTATATGTTATCGTGTTTGCTTTATTTTCTCTTATCTTTGTTCATGTGTAATCATTTTCAATTTGTCATATCAATGCTATTCATTTTTCTTTAAAAAAAGAAGTTTTGTTTAGAGAGATAATGTTATTATTTGTTTACTGCTACAAAGTATTTTACATTTTTTCTTTTGGTTAGTTTTACATAAGTTTGTGTTTGAGTATTACTTGTTAAAATTCACCAATGAAAAGTCTATCCGTTGGATTTGGAGGTTTCCCTATATTAAAAAGATGAAAAAAATTAGTTTATATTTATCACATATTAAAATTTAAAAAAAATTAGTTTAAATTCATGTATACATTATTTGTTAAAATTGATCGATGAAGAAATTACCGTCGATTTCCAAGACCTTCTATATAAGACGGATTTTATTTTTAATTATTATTTTTATTTGTATTTATTCATTATTAACATTTTTACTAAGTGTTTTTACAGGTACACAGAGTTGTTTATTTATTTTTTCATTTATTTATTCATTCGTTATTAATTTATTTATTATTAACGTTAGGCAAATACTAGGTCCTTTTTCGTATTATTATTTACTTCATTCTTTGTGTATATTTCGTGATTATTATACTTGTATTATATTGTATATCTCTTCTTCAATTTGAAAAAAAATGAGTTCAGTCAGGACCCATAGTTGTGGATTCTGAAGGATGATAGTACCTTTCATTCGGAATGACTTGAATCCTTACCCGGAGTCTAATTGGTTCGCAGACTCTTTTTTTTGTAAATAAATAATTACTTTTCTAATTATCCTTAAAATTAGGTGGCGACTCCAAAATTAAAACAAAAATTAATTTTTTTTCTTTTAAATTTTTTTATTTAACTATTTTTACAAGTTATAATCTGTTTGAGCTACATTTGACTTGATTTTCATTTTAACGGGATACGTAGGCGTCAAAATAGCTCGGTCATATTCCCCGTAAGTTTTCCTATTCATCATAATAAAAATGGGGATAATTTTTTTTAGAATGACTCAAAAAAAAGATTTTCACAAATTTTGTATATATTTTAATTTTTGTATATAATTTTATATTAATAAATATCTATCACTTTGTTTATTTTACATTCTTTATAGAAAAAAAGAGAGGAGATTTTTTGTTCGCTATTTTTTATTACTGTGAATATTTAGTTCTTAAATATACTCATTGAATTTTTCATTCATATTGTTTTTCTTTCAATCATATTGTTTTTCTTTCAAAACACACTTTATTTTTTTTTTTGCAAAATATGCATTTTATACCATATTCGCCTGAACTATGCGAGTCTGATTCTCACCAACTGGTGTGATACGTAGGTGGTCCTTTTGGATTCGACTCCACACACACAAAAAAAAAAATTATGTATTTAATTTTGTAAATAGTTCATCTCTTTGTACAATAAATTGCTTTTTCACTTTTGTGATCCTTTCTTTCAGAAATAAATTGTACCATTTTTCAACGACATATTTTATACTATATCTTCACGGACTACGCGTACCTGATTCTCATATCTTTGAGATACGTAGGCAACCCTTCTTGGGTTAGGTGCTCCTTTTTCATTTTCAATTCTTAAAAAAAAAGAGTCAAATTGTAAATATTCTATGCTAAATTCATGAACTACGTGTACTTGATTCTCAATTCTTTGAGATACGTAGGCAACCTTCTTGGGTTCAGTGTTCCTTTTTCAATTTTCAAAAAAAAACAAAGAAAAAAATTGTGCATATTTTTTATACTATATCTTCACGAACTACGCGTACCTGATTCTCATTTCTATGAGTACGTAAGTAGTCCTTTTTGGGTTCGGTGCTTCTTTTTCAATTTAAAAAAAAAAAGAGGAAAAACAAATTGTGCATATTTTTTATATTATATCTTCATGAATTACGTGTACCTGATTCTCATTTCGATGAGATACGTATACAACCCTTCTTGGGTTCGGTGTTCCTTTTTTAATTTTTAAAAAAAGAGAGAGAAAAACAAATTGTGCATATTTTATATCATATCTTCATGAACTACGCGTACCTGATTCTCATTTCTTTGTGATACGTAGGCAATCCTTCTTGGGTTCGGTATTCATTTTTTTAAAATATCAAAAAAATTGTGTACATATTTAAAAAAAAAAATTATATTTGTATCTCAATTGGGACCATTACAATTAAGAATATGTAAAATATTTGATAGAAAGAAAATTGATTTTGTGGTAAACCATAGATTCTTTTGGTACCTCTCATTGTATTTTTGTGATGCTTGAAAATTCTCTTGCACGCTTTCAAAATAAGAATAAAATCAACTCCATAGTTTCAAATGAATTGTGTGGTGAACTTTAGATCAAAATTCAATTGCATCGCATTATTGATCTAGAACTTGACCTAGATGTTTATTGAGACGAAATCCTGAGTAATGTTTGGCTTGAGAAAGGATCGTAGGCCTTCTTTGATTCGATTGTACCTTTCGAAGCCTACCAAATGACATTAATCCCTAGTTTCTCCCACTTTAAGCATGAAGCCTTTTCTTTGTACAACCACATCTTATATATTACCCTTTTGAGTGTTTACATGTACGATCCTTCTCTTGACCCATCCTTGTTGAGTGCACCAAAAGAGTGCAAATGACGAGAAAAGATCCAAATTTGGAATTGCTACAGGTAAAAGATGTAAAGTCACAAAGTTAAGGAAGCAAAGACGACTTCTAGTGACAGAAAAGAAAAAAAAAGAAAAAAAAATAGAAAAAAGGATGTTGAAAGAATAAGAACAAACAAAAAATATATCCCTGCAAGGTCAAGGAAAGACAAGAAAAAGAAATACTCTAACAACGGAGAATTTTTTCAAAAAGGGGTTAAAATGAGAAAATTCTCAGCAAGTAATGTCTCTATGAAGTCGAAACAATAATGAAGGGACAACAAAGTGGATCAAGCATCAAATACATATCAATTATTAAAAATACAAATTCAGTGTGACGCTCAAGGAGAGATTAAGTCACTTTTATCCAAAATAAATACCCCACCCGTCTCTAAGCCTACATTAGCCAACAACAAGCCCTACATAATCTCATTCCAAATATTCTCACATTAGTGGAGACTTACATGAAGTCCAAACATATGGTATCGTAATTGCATGCATTAAACATCTTTATGAGTGTGAGCGTATTTTGTAAATGTCCTTAAATCAAATACTTCAAGCATGTGTGAAATAAGACTTTCTTTATTATGAGGGCACTTGACACATGAGGATTGATATAATTCAAAACCTTTGTTTGAAGTAAGATGAACAAATTTTGTTGATACTTAAATATGTTTTAGGTACCACTTGAATCTGTAGGAGTTACTTCAAATTCAATCTCAGTTAAAAAAATATTTTTTTCTTATGCATTTCTAACTGTTGGCATCAATTGTGGTCAAGATTTGACTATTTCTTCACATTCTTTATTTAAAAAAAAAAAGAAAAAAAAGCAAACATCATTTTATTTTATATCTTTTAAAGAGATTTTGGATCTTTTTTCATTTTTTGAAATACTTGTAAAGAGATTCTTGGATCCTTTTTCTTAAAAATTGTATTTTCTTTGAAAATGAGAATATTTATTTTAAATTATGTTAGTCTAATCCTATAAGTGTGAGATGCTTATTTTATTTGACTGAATCATTCATTTTTTTTTAAAAGTGGCATATCATTTTTTAAAACTGTAAATATTGCAAGAATTTTTTTTTTTAAAAAATTCTTTATTTCATTATGATTATGTTGTACATGGATCTACACACAAAAAAAAAGGAAGAAGAAAAAAAGAGGAGAAAAAAAGAAAGAAAGAAGCAAAATACACAAGAAAGATGTCATTCCTAGCAAGTCAAAATTGAAAATAAACACAACTGGAACAAATTTTTTGAGAAAATCTCAAAAATTTCATAATAATGTGAGATTCTTTGATCAACAGATTGAGATTGTCCAAGGGATCTAACTGAGACAGAATTTTTGAGCAAGTCCTCAAAAATTCTATCAAGTAATGTCAGAAGTTCAATAATCATCTTCGAATGATCTTCACCAAGGCCAGAAGTTCAAAACTGATTTCAAAATTTCTAGCATCACTGAAAGGAAGTAGTGTCATCCTACCAATGAAAGGACATCATTTTCATACTGCATTACCACAGGCAGTAGTGTTCATTCATTAATTTTTCATTATCATTGCATTTATTTTTACATTGCATTATCGAAGGTGGTAGTGTCACATGCATTCATACGACATTATCGAAGGTGATAGTGTTAGATCCATTCATTTATCATTATCATTACATTCATTTTTATATTACACTATCAAAGGTGATAGTGTCACATGAATTCATATGACATTATTGGAGGTGATAGTGTCACATCCATTTATTTTTATTATCATTGCATTCATTTTACATTGCATTACTGGAGGTGATAGTGTTTCTTTATCTCCATTGCATTGATATTGCACTATCGGAGGTGATAGTGTCACTCACATGCATTCATTTTATATTGCATTACCGGAGGTGGTAATGCTACATGCATTCATTTTACATTACACTGCCGGAGGTGATAGTGTTATTTACATTCATTTTACATTGCACTATCGAAGGTGGTAGTGTCACATGCATTTATTTTACATCGCATTACCGAAGGTGATAGTGTGTCTTCATTTTTATTGCATTCACATTGCATAATCGAAGGTGATAGTGTCGCCTTCATTCATACTACATAGCCGAGAGGGTCGTCCATTCATTCATTCTTATTTTATTCATTTTTCATTGCCGAGAGGGTCATTCTTTCATTTGTTCATATTTCATTCATTTTGCATTGCCGAGAAGGTCATTCATTCATTTTGCATTGACAAGATGACCATTCATTCATTCATATTTTATTCATTTTGCATTGACGAGAGGGTCATTCATTCATTCATATTGCATTCATTTTGCATTGCCTAGATGGTCATTCATTCATATTGCATTCATTTTGTATTGGCGAGATGAACATTCATTTATTTTGCATTGTCAAGAGGGTCATTCATGCATTTTGCATTGTCGAGAGGGTCATTCATTCATTTTGCATACTAATTCATTTTACATTGCCGAGAGGGTCATTCATATTGCGTTCAATAAATTATTTGTCTTGTCAATGGACATGCATTCATATCCCATCAATGAATCTTATTGTCTTTTCAAAGGACTCACACCCTGCTTTAGAAATCAGATGAAGATTGTCGACATGCCTTGAAAGAGGATGACAAAAAGTATTGAAAATGATGCTACTTTTTTCTTTAATTTTGTTTCTGTTAATAAAGTTTTGTCTTAATTTTTTTGAGATCATCCAAAAGGATGCAGTCTCAATTAAACTATAGGTGCGAACCAGGTCAACAAAATTGCAACAATGTGAAACTTTTGGAACTGAGGAGCAAATTTCATTGCAGTCAAGACACTCTTGTTGAAGGTCACGTGTTTGACCAAAATTAGGTTTGCCAATTTTCTTTGTCCACGATCTCTTTCATCAATCATATCCAAAGAAAGGGATAGTTGTTGACACCCAATTTTGGTCCAACTTTTTTAAAAATTCATACCTTTTGTATTTGATATTTTTAAATAGTTTAAAATACGTTTTGGGCGGTTTTAAATTAATTTTTTATAATTACTCTTATTTTTAAAATATTAGAACTTTAGTTAGTTTAGTTCTAAATTTTAATTTAGTCTAATAATTTATTTTTTTACACAAATAAAGACTGCAAATATATTTAGTTGACCCACAATTTGGACCCTTATTTTTAGCCCATTAATTTTTGAAGTGTGTATATTATAACTTATACGTTATTTAGGTAGAGTAGAGTTACTAATTGAAAACCTAAACCTAAAAAATATTATCTCACTTTCTCTCTCTATACCACCATCTGCCGCCCTCTCTCTCTCTTTGCCGACAGCCATTGATAACCTTTCTCCACTCTTCCTTCATTTTTCGGCGAGGGCAGCCACTCAACAATCCCTCACCTTTCCTTTTCATCCTTTCTTCCCTCCCTCTTCATTTCCAGACCATCGCAAAACTACCATCAGATAACCCCATCACACAACCAAGAAGCATCCACCAGTCAGCCACCACGAGCCTCCAACGACGACAACAAACGACGAACCCTCACCACCGGCGACCCCTGAACCCCTTCTTTCTCTTTCTCATTTTTTCCAGCTGCACCAAGATCACCAATGACCCCTTCTCCTTCACCCATATGCCGTTGCGAAACTCACTGAAAACACCATAAAAATCAACCAAAATCTATTGCCTCCACCAAATCCCCTCCCAAAACACCTCAGAACAACAACCAAACACCAAATCCCACACCAAAACTCCAATGCAAACCAGACCCATCACAAACATTACCAGATCACATGAGCTTCAAGTTCTAAAGTTCCAATTTCGGCGAACCAGAGCACCACAACGACGACAACATCAACAATTCAACAGAACCTCCAACAAACAATCAGACCAACGACACCAATTTGAAGGTAATTCTTTCTCTTTCTTTATGCTTAGAGAGAAATACTAAAAAACCCTCAAACTTAACACGAATTATTAGTTTCGTCCTTAAACTATTAATAGGCTTAAATATACCCATCAACTTGGCGAACTAAGCTTAAATACACCCTCGAACTTGGCACAAATTATTAGTTTCATCCCTAAACTATTGATAGGCTTAAAAACACCCTTCAACTTGGTGAACTAGGCTTAGATACACCCCTCCTATGACACTTGGCATAATAAGTGAGTACAATTTATTTAAAACGCGTGAAAGGTTAAAAAAGATCATATCAACCTTAATTTTCCTTATTTTTTTTTAAAAAAAGAGACAATTTCTCTTCAATTTTTAATTACCAACCACTAGAATACCCTTCTTCTTCCCATATAACCTTTCTTCCATTAATAGTGACCTCAAAACATGATCTATTTTTTTTTCATTCTCATTTTTAATTGCTTGATTCTCTTTCTTTTTCTATTTTGTTTATGATTTTTTTTGTCAATGTGAATTTTCAGCAATGTTAAAAATTTCATGGTCGGATGACAATCTCGTAAGAAGATTTTGGGATTGTGAAAATATGGCAGCAAATGAAGCTCTACAAAATTTCAAATCAAAATTTAATAAATTACAAAAACATGAAGCTGAAAAGTGTTTTTAAAGCCTATCAATAGTTTAGGAACAAAACTAATAATTCGTGACAAGTTCAAGGATGTATTTAAGCTTACTTCGCCAAGTTGAGGGGTGTTTTTAAGTCTATCAATAGTTTAGGGACGAAACTAATAATTCGTGTCAAGTTCGAGGGTGTATTTATGCTTAGTTCGCCAAGTTGAGGGGTGTTTTTAAGTCTATCAATAGTTTAGGGATGAAACTAATAATTTGTGTCAAGTTCGATGATGTTTTTAGTACTTCTATAATTGTTTGTTATTCTATTTGAGTACTATTTTTGCTTTTTGTTTTGACTAATTTCATAATTACTCTAGTGTGTTATTTTTGTTTCATTTCTATGGCCACTTTACATATTTTATTACCTGTTGATTGTTGATTTTATTATTCGACAACGTTCATCTTGTTCCTATCTTTTATTGTTATGGTTGAAATTAGTAATTCACTGTGGTTATTTAGATGTTATATTTGTTATCTTTTTTTAAAAAAATTATTTGTTATTGTTGGTAGATAAATGTGTTAACTTAGTTTTATTTTATTGCTCATTGTTATTATTTGTATCATTTTTATTTTTATTATTAATTGATATACTTGGTAGATAAATGTGTTAACTTAGTCATATTTTATTGCTCACTGTCTTAGATTTCTTTTTTTTATTTTTGATTGTTTTTTCTCTTTTCGATAAGAGTGTTGGAACTTACAACAACCTGAAATTATTTTTTTATTGTTATTTTTCCAACTTACGACAACTTGAAATTATTATTATTATTATTATTTTTTCTATTATTGATGGTTGTCTCCTTTGAACTATTTTTAAATAATTTTGCTATTTTACTTTTTGTTGGTATTTTTAATTGAAATTGTATACATTATTTGTTAAAATTGTCAATGAAAAATCTATCCGTCGGATTTCGAGGCCTTCCTATTCAAAAAGACGAAAAAGTTAGTTTATATTCATATTTATCGCATATTAGAATTCGAAAAAATTTAGTTTAAATTCATGTATACATTATTGTTAAAATTGATCGATGAAGAAACTATTGTCGATTTCCAAGGCCTTCCAAGTATATAAGTGAGTTTAATTTTTAGTTATTGTTATTATTGGTATTTGTTCATTACTAACATTTTTACTATGTGTTTTTACAGGTACACAAAGTTATTTTTTATTTGTTTATCTACTTATTTATTTATATTCATTTATTTTATTCATTATTGTGTATATTATTGACGTTAGATAAATTTTAGATCATTTCTCATATTATTATTCTTTGTGTATATTTTGTGATTACTTATATTTATGTAATATTGTATATCTCCTCCTCAATTTGAAAAAATAAGTTCAGTCGGAACCCACATTTATGAATTCTGAAGGGTGCTAATTTGCACACCCTTTTTTGTAAATAATAATTGATTTCCAAATTATCCTTAAAATTAGGTTGCGATTCCAAAATTAATTTTTTTTTCTAAAATTCTTTTAAAATGCTATAATTTAATTCAATTCATTATTTTTTACGAATTGTCACGACGTTGTGTCTTGAGATATCAACGCCCAGAATCGATTGTATGGACTTCAATATCATTATGAGATAAAATATCAAAAGTCTATATGAGAATTCATTTGAAGAAAACAAAAATATACTAATTTTTTTTTCTCAAAAACAAATTTGGCCAATGAATTTGTTTTCTCTGTGAGTCCGTGACCCAAATGGTGATCTGGAACGCTTGCCCAACACAATAAAGTAACAGCGAAGAAAGAAGAAGAAATTATTGGTGAAAAATATGAAATAAGTGATTGAACACACATATACACAAGAAAAAAAATGACATTAACAAAATTGTTCTCTGTAATGTATCCCAACGTTATGATTGAAGGCGCTTCGAATTTGTTGTATGGATTCTCATATTTTCTGCAATTGAGAAAGAAAAGGAAATCCTTACAAATATGAAGCGTGACACTGTTTTGCTTGTGGTTGCGTTTGTTGACATAGTAACCCTTCGTGCTTTAGCTTGGGTTTTTAGTTAGGGATATTAGCAGAATTTAAGAGAATTCATACTTTTACTTAATATAGATATAGGTTAGTACTTTCTCCATTTCATTTTATATGATATTTCTTTGACTTGACACGATATTTAAGGAAGAAAAGAAGATTTTTAAAACTTGTGAATCATTCTTAAATATTTGTATAGATGAGAATCATTTTATTAAGGATAAAAAAAAGAATTTTAATTTTTTTTGAACGGACCAAAAAAAAAAAAATACTACATAAGAGGAGCGAAATATTATTAAAACTTGAATTAGTTATATGGTTGTGAGATCATAAAAGAAAATCATAAAAATTTAATAATCAACTCAAATTTTTGGTCCCGTGTGCAGTTTTGACGTATGTTAAATTCAACTCAGGTTTTCCTTTTCTTTCCAACTTTTTCGCACTCTTGTGACATTCCATTTTATTCTTAATTATAATTATAATTATACTCGAAAAAGATCGTAATTGGTAATTTTTTTTTGTGTGGATAGTTTTGGGATAGGATTGGAAAGTCAACAGAAAGTTGGTGTGAGGAGATAAAAAAGAATATGATTGATTAGCCGAGTCCTCACCTCTGCTGTTGTTGCTTTACAAGCAGATGGAGAAAATGGGGGCACTTGCGGCGCTTATTATGTTTCTATTGTTCAGTGTGGGTGAATTCAGCGCCGTTCCACTACTCCGGGGAACAGGAGGTCTATGCGCTCACCTCATAGAATCTGCTGGTTTCCCTTGCACAGAGCACCAGGTGCACTTTCTATCCATTTATAACGTCCTTTTCCTCCAAATGTATGTGTCTATTCTTTGCTATTTGTGTTTAGTCAAGGAGCGGTGGGTAACTTAATTACTAATTAAATATTGCAGTATAATGATTTATCTCGCCATTGAACTAGTAAATAAATTCATTTTGATGCAAGAATGGAATTTAAGAAGGAAAACTAGCCACAACTAAGCTAAGGTAAGAACTAGGCTAAATTAATCTAAGGAATAATTTCATTTTCATATTCCCCAAATGAGCACATATAAGGTATTTATACAATGTAAAAGAGAACCCTAACAAATGAAAATGATAATATCATCCTAATTACCGACTTAGGGTCTTAAACAAATAAAGATAGTAATTTAGGACTAAATTGTAAAGGATGAAAATTATGTAAATATACTACTTTTGAACTCTCTTGGTACGGATTGCAACATTCCTTCCTCTTAAAAGGCAAACATTCTTGAGTTTATGCTTCCAAAATTTATGCAGCATGAACTAGGATCCCATGAGCATGGCTTAGCAGTTGGCACTAATAACATAGTCCAGATGTTGTTCCCTCCTTTAATAGCTTCATAATCACTCTTGAACATACATGGCAATACACATGATTGAACTATCTTAGCAATTCCTTTAGTTGATGGCCAAATGCAGTAGACATTCTTGCTGTCCTCCAATCCAATTGGCTCTTTCTCAAAGTCAATGTCCACACTATTAGTAAGAGCAGCAACAAATATCAAAGGAAGTGAAGCAGGTTAGTTTGCTCTCCTCAAGAAATGAACATGCTCATCAAAATTTAATTTTCCCGAGAGTACAACAGTAGCCACATTGTCATTTTCTGATTTAGTAGAAACAACCAATTCATCCAAATTCACAGATGTACAAGTACAAGTTGCGCAGCCACAATCAACAATTAAAAACCCTTGCCGATTTAAATATTTCTCCAGTATTTGAATTGCACTAACCTTAGCGCTTCCTGACACATGTATAGCTTCTGGTCTCTTCATTACGGTAGTTGCAGCAGCTGCTAAAGCTGAAATAATGTCTACCTATGGCAGCCATTTTAAAGCATTTAAAAGAGCATAGTGTGTATGGGAAAACAAGTCTTCTGAGACTGAGTAAATGGCATCAATACGAGCACAAGCAAGCTTTGCTCTTGGAAGGTCTGTCAACATGGACAAGCAAATGACAACTTCATCACCCTGACGAACTCCAAATGTTACGAGCTCATCACTATTGTCTATGACATAGTTAGAACTATCAGTACCATACATTTCTAGATTTTGAAGGAAGAGCTCATCCCCCATTGAGAAAACTCCAAGACCCATCACATCCTTATCAAACAAGCATAAGTGATAATGTACCTTATTTGGCAATAAATTGAAGCAACAGTTAACTAGTAAAAATGAGAAACTGTCATTTGATATTGTAAACTCAATTATCTCCTCCTTCAAGTGAATTACACAAGTAGACAACACTTGGAACAATTTTTTAGCAATTGATTCTGAATATTCATTACCCCACCCTTCCTTTGATTTTTTCTTTACTCTGGAAATTAGCATATCAGTAAAGAACATGTAGATGAATTGGCAGCCAATATGCCACTCACCAACTGAGATAATTTTGTAACTTATATAATTATCTGCAACAACTTGCAGAGTCATGTTGCAATTTCCTACATCTTCACAAGTGAACACCATATTTTCAGAAATCATGTTCTTTGAGGGCCATGGAGCTACTAGTGACTGCTCATCATCTAGAACCTCAGTTTCGTGGTCAAAACAGATCATAGAAGAAGGGAAATAGGATTCTGGCTCAACACAGTTTTGTGAAACTCCAGATGCTTGAAAAAGCATATCTACAACGCTTTCATCAGTTATAAGAGAGCCTTCATTTTCTTCCCTTACTTGATAAGCACCACCTTCCAGCTCCAAATTCATAGTGCTTATATTGTCGTTGTTTGCAATAATAATTCCACGATTAAGAGTTTCAAGCTTACAAACCTCGACAGAAGCTACATGGTCAATTGCAAATCCAAAAGTAAAAGGAGAGGAAGTCACCTGGCAATCATAATAGAATGTACTGGTGCTGCTAGAATTTTCCAGCTTACTTGGTAAACCAAAATCGTCATCAAGTGGCAGACTATCCATTATTTCTGGTTGCTGCCCAGAACTGAGAACTACTTCTTTCAATGGCTCTGCTACAAATATATTCCCCTTCGGCGTAACTTTTGGGATTCTAAATGACGACCCAACAATAGTCAATTGTGCAACATGAGCCACTATCTCCTTTGCTAAGAATTCTTCCACTGTAGCATTACTGAAATTAGCTGCAACAAGAGCAATAACTTCTGAGCCAGTAGTTTTCTCCATCAGATGTGACTGAATCTCACTGTGGGTGCTACTAGTGAAACCAATTGTAACCTCCCCTTCAGTTGGCATTTTATCAAGCATGTCATGTGCATATTTTGAAACACCCCTTTCACAATACACACCCAAGGCTGAAGGAGATGTTTGCACGTCGTTTTTCCTATCTTCTTCTAATTGAGTCATATTTATGCTCTTTCCATCTGTAGGAACCAGACTTCCTCCCTGTTCCATTCCCATAGGAGGTGAAAAAACAGGTCCTGCAACATAGATGGAATGACTATCTGCCCCTTGGTTGTTATGTTGCTGATACTGTGAATCTGTATGCAATGATCCTACTTAACAGAAATAAATAATTGAAATACTGATTTTGTGGCTGAGATCACGAATACATTAATAAGGCGCAAGTATAGGGATTGTAGCCACATCAGCTGTTGTTGAGGTAGTTATATAACGACCTAGAAGGAGGAATCAATTAGCAATAATTCTGGTAACTCTTTCTCTTCTTCCTAGTATTCTCTCTCTTCTCTTCTTCTTCTTCTTCTAATTTCGGATCTTCTTCCTTCTTTCTACAGATTCGAGACTCACCATGGATGCATACTTATCCTGGATATCATAGATTAATTCAATTTTTTCATTTCCTTGTACTCAATATCTACTTTTCTATTTGAGAATAATCAGAAAATTGTCCCAAAAAAACAAGTGTTTCTCTTCTTATTTGTGAAATTCAGTCAGATCTTTGTTGAGATCCTGACAATTGCTATCAGAGCAACATCTGTGTGACCTGCATGGTAGAGAATGACTAATGGAACTAGATCAAAAATGGTGGAGGAAAGGCTGGCTAGACATGATGAGGTTCTAACTGAGGTACTGGCTAATCAACAAGAGGTTCGAAACACACATACAGGGATCCAAGGAACGTTGGAGTTGATCCTTGATTGACTAACAACTCTCGAGAGAGTACCTAATCGAACCCATGGAGAACAACAACAAGGAGATGGCATACTTCCCAATCCAACTCAAGAACAAAGGCCACACAGGCTACAAATGGTGCCTATTCCTCTTCCCAAGTGGCAGTTACCTAGTTTTGAAGGTCATGAGCCTTAAGTCTGGTTGCGCTAGTGTGAAAGGTATTTCAACTTGTATAGAACACAAGAGAATCAGAAAGTAGAAGCAGCTGCCTTGTATTTGAATGGGTCAGCACAGACTTGGTATCACTCTCTACTACTGAGTAGAGGGTGATTAACTAGGCGGATTTCAAGGAAGAGTTTAGTAGGTTTGAAGATGAATTGCTCGATGATATTGTAGAACAATTTAACAGGATGGTTCAAACAGGATCAGTAGATGAATTTTTGGGAAAATTTGAGGACCTCAAATCACAAATGCTTGTGAGGAATCCAGACCTCAATGATGCACACTTCCTATCTAGTTTTGTGGGAGCATTAAAGGAGGAAATTAGGTTCGCGGTGAAAATGTTCAAACCAGCTACTCTACAACATCAACATACCCAGTGGAATTCCACGAGTGGGGTCTGGGGAGGGTAAAAATGTACGCAAACCTTACCACTACCTCATAGAGGTAGAGAGACTACCTCATAGAGGTATAGAGGCAGAGAGACTGTTTCCAGGGAGCCAAACCAACTACTCTCAAATTGGCAATTGAAAAGGCTAGAATGCAGGAGAAGGCAATTGAAGTTGTTCAAAAGAGAAATAAGGTTATCACTAAACCTGCTATCGCTATGAGCTAGAATCCTCTTCCTAAGGCCTTGGGAAGCTCGAGCAGTAGACCTAATACTTTTAAACTCAGTCCTGAAGTATATGAGTACAGGAAGAATAGTAGATTATGTTTCAGATGTGGAGAGCAGTATACTATAGGGCATCAGTGTAGATCAAAACAATTGAATTGCTTAGTGGGAGAGGTAGAGGTTGCAGCAGGAGGATTCGCTGAGACAGAGGACCCCTCCTATATAGACCTAAATATTGAAGGGGAGATAGAACAAGAAGTGCAAGAAGCAATTTGTTTAAATGCATTAACAGGGAGCAATCAAGGGGTCAATACTATACTGGTGAGTGGTACTGTGAAGAATAGGAGCCTCACCTTGCTGATTGTTTCTGAAAGCACTCATAGCTTTATTGATCAACACACAGTCATTGGAGTAGGTTATAAAGCTATAGTTATTGTGCACCAGCAAGAGTCACAGTAGCTGATGGTAACTATGTCATGTGCACATCTCATTGCCAAGGGTTCAGGTGGAAAATGCAAGAGAGGTCCTTCCAAGAGGATCTACTTATCATTTCTCTAGGTGGATGTGACCTTGTGCCGGGGAATGACTGGATGAAAAAGTACAACCTGACCAAGGTTGATCATGAGAAAAAGTGTCACTATTGGCAAAGAAGGTAATAAATTGGTATTTAAGGGCATAGATGAAAAAGGTAGGTTGAACATGATACATAGTGGTGCCATGAACAAATTTTTGAATAAGGGTCATGCTCTAATTTCTCATTTGTTCATGCTAAGGACGGAGGTCCAAAGTGATCAGGAAGTGGTGGATAAGACTATTCAAGATGTTC
The DNA here is from genome assembly GCA_038996855.1 of Solanum aculeatissimum. Classification (NCBI taxonomy): domain Eukaryota; kingdom Viridiplantae; phylum Streptophyta; class Magnoliopsida; order Solanales; family Solanaceae; genus Solanum; species Solanum aculeatissimum. The sequence continues at coordinate 22,170 of JBCEWC010000441.1, read as the reverse complement.
TAGATAGGTATTCGGGAGTGTTTGAGGAACCAAAGTCACTGCCTCCTATCAGGGCACTTGATCATGGCATCCCTCTCAAACCAGGTGTGGTACTGGTAAGCTTGAGACCTTACTGATACAACTACTACCAGAGTTGGAGAAACAAGTTACTGCAATGCTCAATTAGGGCATTATCCAACATAGCCAATCTCCATTTTCATCACCAACTTTTTTATTCAAGAAGAAGGATGGTTCATGGAGATTCTGTGTAGACTATAGGGGACTAAATAACATCATATAAAGGACAAGTATCCCATACCTATAGTGGATGATCTACTGGATGAATTGCATGGGTCTACTATTTTCTCCAAAGTGGACCCTTAGAGCTGGTTATCATCATACTAGGATGAAAGTTGATGATATCCATAAAACTACCTTTAGAACTCATATGGGTCACTATGAATTTAAAGTGATGCCTTTTGGTTTAACCAATGCTCCTGCAACATTCCAGGCCTAGATAAATCAGGTTTTTCAACCTTTCCTTCAGAGATTTGTCTTGGTATTTTTTGATGATATCCTTATCTATAGTGTATCATTAAAAGAACATATTGGACACTTAGTTGCTGTTTTTGATACCTTGAGGAACCACTCCTTGTGTGCCAAAAGATCTAAATGTTCTTTTGGACAACCTAAGGTTGAGTACTTAGGTCATGTTGTTACTGGAGACGGAATTAGTACTGATCCTGCTAAAGTCCAAGCAATGGTGGACTGGCCGACTCCTAAGTCCTCGAATGGCCTTAGAGGTTTTTTGGGGTTGACAGGGTACTACAGGAAGTATGTAGCTGGTTGTGGTACAATTTGCAGGCCTCTCACTGATTTGCTCAAAAAGGATGCTTTCAAATGGAATGATAAAGCGGAGTTGGCATTTGCAGCTCTCAGGTCTGCTATGTCCTCAACACCGGTATTGGTTTTACCAAGGAGTTTATTGTAGAGACGGATGCTAGTCATAGTGGCATTGGTGCGGTCCTTATGCAAGAAGGAAGACAAATAGCTTACTTCAGTAAAGTACTAGCACCCAAGCACAGGGGAAAATCTATCTATGAAAAAGAATACCTGGCGTTGCTAAATGTTGTGGACAAATGGGGGAACTACCTTCGATTCAAGCATTTTGTTATTAGAACTGACCATCATAGCTTGAAATATTTGATGGAACATGTGAGAAATATTGAAGAAAAAATATTATTGACTTGCATATATACAATACTACATAAAGACCCTATTTATAGACACTACAATCTAATCCAAGTCCAACTAGGAAATAACATGCTATTCCTATTCTAATTCTAAATAGGACTATATATTCCTATTCCTATTCTAACATTCCCCCTCAAGCTGGTGCATACAAATCATAAGCACCTAGCTTGTTACAGATATAATTAATACGAGGACCAGTGAAGGACTTGGTGAAGATATCTGCAAGTTGATCACTTGACTTCACAAACTTTGTAACAATATCTGTTGGAAGTATCTTTTCTCAGACAAAGTGACAATCAATCTCAATGTGCTTGGTCCTTTCATGAAACACTGGATTTGATGCAATATGAAGGGCCGCTTGATTATCATACACAAGTTCCATCTGATCAACTTCGCCAAATTTTAGCTCCCTCAATAACTGTTTGACCCAAATAAGCTCGTAAGTTGCTGCAGCCATTGCTCGATATTCTGCCTTTGCACTCGACCGAGCAACCACACTCCGTTTCTTGCTCTTCCACGACACCAAATTATCTTCTACTAATACACAATATCCGGATGTAGACTGTCTTCAGAGGGTGATCTTGCCCAATCGACGTCTGTACATCTCGTGATATGCTCATGGCCTCAATCTTCGAAGAGTAGTCCTTTTCTGGGCGTTGACTTTATCCATGGCAGAATACGAACAACTGCATCCCAATAACTACCACAAGGGGAAGTCATAAACTGACTTACAACACTCACAGGGAACGAAATGTCAAGTCTAGTCACTGTGAGATAATTTAACTTTCCCACCGGTCGTCTATACCTTTCAGGATTACTGAGTGGCTCCCCCTGTCCTGGAAGCAGCTTAACATTCAGATTCATAGGAGTGTCAATGGGTCTACATCCCATCATCCTTGTCTCCTAAAAAATGTCTAAGACATACTTGCATTGAGAAATAACAATACCTGATCCAGACTGGGCAACCTCAATACCTAGAAAATACTTTAACCTGCAAGGTCTTTAGTGTGAAAATGCTTAAAGAGATGTTGCTTCAAACTAGTGATACCGTCTTTATCACTGCTAGTGATAACAATATCATCGACATAAACAACCAAATAAATACATAAATTTGGTGTAGAATGCCGATAAAATACAGAGTGGTCGACTTCACTATGGGTCATGCCGAACTCCTGAATTACTATGCTGAACTTTCCAAACCAGGTTCAAGGGGACTGTTTCAGATCATAGAGTGACTTGCGCAATCGGCATCCAAGTCTACTAGACTCCCCCTGAGCAACAAAACCAAGTGGTTGCTCCATATAGACTTCTTCTGCAAGATCACCATGTAGATAAACATTCTTAACGTCCAACTGATGAAGAGGCCAATGACGAATGACAACCATAGATAGAAGAATACGAACAAATGCCATTTTAGCCATGGAAGCAAACGTATCACTAAAATATAGCCCAAATATTTGAGTATATCCTTTGGCAACAAGGCGAGCTTTAAGTCGATCAACCTGACCATCTGGACCAACTTTTACTGCATAAACCCAACGGCAACCAACAATGGATTTACCTGCAGGAAGGGGGACAAGGTCCCAAGTACCGCTCGTATGTAAAGCAACCTCATCAATCATAGCCCGCCTCCATCCCGAATGAGAAAGTGCTTCACCTGTAGCCTTAGGAATGGAAGTAAAGGACAAAGACGATACAAAAATATACTCAAGAAAGTGTAATGTGGGTTAGCATTTCGAGTGGACCGTATACCTTTTTGAAGCGTACTCGGTTGGTTAGAAGTAGGCAAGTACGCAGTTAGAGCGGGGTCTAGCGTATGACATGAATCATCTGGAGCTGGTGCTGGACGTGGATGACGATGATAAGTCAAGAGAGTGCCGCACTCGTGTCGACCCGACATGGGTGTGGGTGCGGGATTCGTGTCCAATTTGGTCAACCAATTTTGGATACTTTGACCAAAATCGATGGGGAAAATTTGGACGGTTTTAACAATTTCTGTAATCAATACAAAAGTTAAGGTGAAATTGAAGAAAATGGAATACCTTTTATATAGAAATTTCTATGTCAAGCTTCTTTCTTTAATCTCTTTCCAGGATTTTCTTCAAGTTCTCCTCATATTATCTCATAATTTAGATTTTGTCACTCTATTTTTAGATATTTCGATTGTTTTTAGGCAAATCCGTGCACTCGTATCCATACATGGATCCATATCCCCGAATCTTAAAAATTAAATCATGAACGATCCGACCCCTAGATTTGCACCCGTATCGGACACCTGCACCTGAGTTCGAGCAACTTAGGTTTATTGGGATTCGTCAGAGGTGTTACTACAATTGGAGATTCCTCAAAAGTTGGTACATGTAGGACCTGCGGTAGAGGTAAGACCTCTTAGATATCAGGACGATCAGATAATGTATAGTAAGGTTGAGATTCAAAGAATGTGACATTAGCGGACATAAGATATCGATTAAGGTCGGGGGAATAACAACGATATCCTTTTTGAACTCGAGAGTAACCAAGAAAGACACATTTGAGAGCCTGAGGGGCTAATTAATCTTTTCCTGGAGCTAAGTTATGAACAAAGCATGTGCTCCCAAAGACACGAGGAGGTATAAAATGGAGATGTGACAAAGAAAATAGTATGGAACGTGGAACCTGATTCTGAATAGAAGATGAGGGCATTCTATTAATTAAATAACAAGATGCAAGGACAACATCGCCCCAAAAACGCAGTGGAACATGGGACTTAATGAGAAGAGTGCGAGCGGTTTTAATAAGATGCCTATTCTTTCGTTCAGCTACTCCATTTTGCTGAGGGGTGTACGGACAAGATGTCTGGTGAATAATTCCTTGGTGAGTCACAAACTCCCGAAATTGAGAGGACATGTATTCTAATGTATTATCACTATGAAGAGTACGAATGGAAACACCAAACTGATTTTGTATTTTAGCAAAAAAACTTTTAAATATAGAAAATAACTCAGAACGATCTTTCATTAAGAAAACCCAAGTACATCTTGAATAATCATCAATGAAACTAACAAAATAAAGAAATCCTAAGGTTGAACTAACCCGACTAGGACCTCAAATATCAGAATGAACTAAAGAAAAAATAGACTCGGAACGACTCTCAGAACTACGTGAAAATGTAGCACGAGTGTGTTTCCAAGTTGATACGACTCACAATCTAATAGGACAAACTAGACAAACTAGGCACCATCTTTTGCAGTTTAGATAGACTAGGATGCCCCAAACGTTTGTGAATTAGGTCTGGAGAATCTATGATGGAGCATGCTGTGAAGGAATTTGAAGAGGTAAGATAGTAAAGGCCTTGTGATTCATGTCTTTTGCCAATCATGTGTCCCGTACTGCAGTCCTGCATAAGGAAAAAATCATCAAAAAATAAATGCTGCAATGTAAGTCCTGCGTCAAACGACTAACAAATGCCTAATTAAAAGGAGAACTAGGAACATAAAGAATAGAATCTAAGGTGACAGAAGGTAAGGGTTGGGCTTTTCCAATCCCTTTTGGCGTTGTTTGAATCCCATTGGCTAAAGTAATAGCAGGAAGAGATTGTGAGTAACCAATATCAGACAAAAGTAATTTGTTACCAGAAATATGATCAGAAACGCCTAAGTCTATAACCCACGTACTAGACTGTGAAACACAAGCAAAAGAATTACCCGCAAAAGGAACAGTAGGTTGAGGAACCAATGTTGCTTGTGGAGACAATTGCTTATTTGCTCGATACTGAAGAAACTCATCATATTCGACCTGAGCAATATGAGCATTATTGGATGATCGGTCAGGTGGAACAAGTGCTACTTGTAGGGATGTTTGTTTAGTTGCGTGATTTCGAAGGGATTCATTATATTCCTTTATAACAATAGGATCATAACTGGGTGGTGGACCATGCAAAGTATAACGTATGTCGCGAGTGTGTCCAGACTTTTGGCAATAATTACACTTAGAGCGAGATCTTCCAGAACGACTTCTTCCTCGTCAGTTCTCCATAGTAGATGGTCGTTTATCAATGATTTGAGATGCAAGGATAGATGAGTAAATGGTGGGCGATGAAATTACTTTATGATTGGGAGGCGCAACAAGACGAAGTAAACGAGAGAATAATTCATCCATTATAGGGATGGTAGGACTAGCTAAGATCTGATCACGTACAGAGTCATGATCAACAGGAAGTCCAACAAGTATAAGGACTAAAAACAATGTCTATCTATGCTCTTGTTGTGTTTTCACATTCGCGGTGACTGGCATCAACGTTTCAAATTCCTCCATGACTGTTTGCACTTGTCCCAAGTATGTAGACATTTCAAATTCTTGTTTCTTTAAGTTGTTCATTCGAGATACCACATCATAAAATCGAGATATGTCATTAGTATATAAAGCATGAGCCTTTTCCCAAACTGAATAACATGTCTAGAATGGCAAAACAAGGGCATCAACTTGGAATCAATAGATCGCCATAGGAGACTACACAATTAAGCATCAACCTTCTCCCATTGTGCTTTGGCTGTGGAAGTTTCCTCCGTAACCTTTTTCTTTTCATCTACCACACCAACATTGGTCGTTAAGTGATCGTGGATACCTTGATCTTTGCACCATAATTCAACCGAGGAAGCCCATGCCAAATAGTTGAAAATTGCTCATTAATGGTTCTGAAGTAATCATAGGATTTGAACTTTCAATTCCTGTACTTTTGGAGCCAAACATATCAAACCTAAAAGACATCTTTTGAAATCAAAATTTTGTAGTAAAAAACTGGTCAAAAAATAAAAAATTATATGTGGTTTGCCTTGGAATGCAGAGGCGACCTCACTGAGGGAAAAAACTTCAAAAAAAAAAAAACTGGCCGAACAATTGAAATAGTCGCTGGAAAGGGCTAGAATCGCCGGAACCCTAATTTTGGAGGTCGGAATTAGGAAAAAATTGTATGAGTAGCCTCGGAATGGAGAGGCGACCTAGCTGAAAAAAACAGGAGGGACCTAATGGTGGTGTTAATTGTCACACACCACTGACAGGAAAAAAAAATGCCGACACAAACAACCCTGACAACTGTCGGAAATTGACGTACGGTAGTCTGTCGAAAGTTTTCTCACCAATGCTCTGATATCATGTGAGAGATATTGAAGTAAAAATATTATTGACTTGTGTATATACAATACTACATAAAGACCCTATTTATAGACATTACAATCTAATTTAAGTCCAACTAGGAAACAATATACTATTCCTATTCCAATTCTAAATAGGATTATATATTCCTATTCCTATTCTATAAGAACAGAAGGTTACTTCAGCATTACAACAGAAAGGGCTCACTAAATACTAGGCCTTGATTATGAGGTTCAATATAAGAAAGGAGCTGAGAACAGAGTGCAAATGCACTGTCAAGACAGGAAGGACAAGGGCAATTGTTAGCTATTCAGTGTCTCAATTCCATCATGGATGCAGGAAGTTTCTAATAGCTACAAAGGGGACCCTCAAGTACAAGATTTGATCACACAACTGTCTGTTCTAGTTTATGGCACTACTCTTCTTCTGGGATCCTTAGGAAGAAGGGAAAAGTCTACATTGGGGCTACTGGAGAGTTGAGACAACAACTTGTGAACTCATTCCATGCTTCACCAGTTGGAGGGCATTCAGGCCAACTAGGTACTCTTAAAAGGTTATCCTAGCTATTCTACTAGCCTAAAATGAAACAGATGGTTAATGATCTTGTTTCAAGCTGTGAGGTCTGCTAGAGGAGCAAAGATGACAATGCTGCTTATCCCGGATTATTGCAACCACTGCCTATACCTAATCAAGCTTGGAGTCAAATCAACATGGATTTCATTGAAGGCTTACCCAAGTCCAGGGGCAAAGATGTGATCCTAGTAGTAGTTGACAGAATGACCAAGTATGCCCATTTCATTGCCCTAGCACATCCTTATACTGCTGTGACTGTTGCTGAACTCTTCCGGAAAAGGATACATTGTTTACATGGCACACCTGAGTCCATAGTTACTGACAGAGATAAAGTATTTCTCAGCCATTTCTGGAAGACTTTATTCAAGCTCTTAGGCACTCAATTGCATTATAGCACACCTTATCATCCTCAGAGTGATGGCCAAACTGAGAGATTGAATAAATGTTTGGAGAACTATTTGAGGTGTATGGTGTCCAACAGACCTACACTATGGGAACACTGGATCACTGCAGCTGAGTGGTGGTATAATACCAATTTCCACACTAATTTGCAGTGTACTCCTTTTGAAGCATTGTATGGATACTCCCCCCACACTTATCTATGGGACCCTTGGTAGATTGTAATGTTCCAACAACTGAGGATACTATTCTAAAGAGGCAACAAATGCAACAACATTTGCAGGATAACTTGTCCAAAGCATAGGAAAGAATGAAATATTATGCTGATAGGAAGCGATCAGATAGAGCATTTCAGGTTGGTGACATGGTCTACCTCAAGCTACAACTTTACAGGCAAACATCTGTGGCATTAAGGAAGCAATTGGAACTCTCATCCAAGTATTATAGACTTTACAAGATTTTAGCAAAGATTGAGTCAGTTGCTTACAAGCTTGAGCTACCTGTTGACTCTAAAGTTCACCCTGTGTTTCATGTAGCATTGCTCAAGAAGAAGGTGGGATCCGCTATAGTGGTGCAATCTACCTTGCCTAGCACCGGGAAGGATGGTCAGTTCACTGTTCAACTTGTAGCTATCCTACAAAGACAAATGATCAAGAAGGACAATGCAACTGAGGTGAAAGTTCTAGTTCAATGGTCCAATTTGCCTCCAGAAGATGCTACTTGGGAAGATTACAACGTCCTCAAGGTCAAGTTTCCAAGTTTTGATACACATCCTTGAGGTCAAGGATAAATTAATGGAGGAGGGTATGTAATGATCCTACTTAATAGAAATAAATAGTCAAATAAAGAGATATCAGCTGTGGAATCAAAGCTGAATTACAGAAGAATAATTGAGCCTTGATTTAGGCAGAAGAATAATTGAAATACTGATTTTGTGGCTGAGATCACGAATACATTAATGAGGCGCAAGTATAGGAATTGCAGCCACATCAGCTGCTGTTGAGGTAGTTATATAACGACCTAGAAGGAGGAATCAATTAGCGATAATTCTTGTAACTCTTTCTCTTCTTCCTAGTATTCTCTCTCTTTTCTCTTCTTCTTCTTCTTCTTCTTCATCTTCTTCTTCTTCATCTTCTTCTTCTTCTTCTTCTAATTTCAGATCTTTTTCCTTCTTTCTACAGATTCGAGACTCACCATGGATGCATACTTATCCTAGATATCATAGATTAATTCAGTTTTTTTTGCATTTCCTTGTACTCAATATCTAATTTTCCATTTGAGAATAATCAGAAAATTGTTCCAAAAAAACAGGTGTTTCTCTTCTTATTTGTGAAATTCAGTCAGATCTTTATTGAGATCCTGACACTGTAGGCACAACGATGGAGGTGTAAGCAACATTATGATAGTGATTGTAATCTGTATATGGATGCGGACTGTACTTGTCGTGTTTCCTTATGCTGGAATAGTTGTATACACCACATGTATAACCTCCAGATGACCGAGTTTTAGAGAAACCAGTGGAAAACGTTGATGGTTGGTATGCATACTGCTGATATGTCGGATTGAAATATTGTTGATATCCACCATAATAAACCCCCATATCCTGTATTGCTATACCCATAAGGATCTCCTCCATAACCACCAAATGGTAAAGCATTCGAACTTGAATGTAGGTTGGAAGTGAAATGAGAAGCATAAATTGGATTTTGGAATGCCATTAACGAATACCCATAGCACGAGTATGATTGCTCTGATACCAAATGATGCAAGATTGGAATTTAAGATGGAAAACAAGCTACAACTAAGCTAAGGTAAGAACTAGGCTAAATTAATCTAAGGAATAATTTCATTTTCATATTCCCCAAATGAGCACATATAAGGTATTTATACAATGTAGAAGAGAACCCTAGACAAATGAAAATGACAATATCATCCTAATTACTGACTTAGGATCTTAAAGAAATAGAGATAGTAATTTAGGACTAAATTGTAAAGGATGAAAATTATGTAAATATACTACTTTTGAACTCTCTTTGTATGGATTGCAACACATTTATAGCTGATTGATGTTGGAAAATATTATACAGTGGAAGCATTCCCAAGATCTTATTACTTACATGAATTATAGACAACAATCATAAATGCGTATCACACACAAAGTATACTGAAAATTAATTCAAGAAATACCTTTTGAAGCGTGTGCAAATTGTCTTGAAGCAAACTAGATTCCAGTTCCACGGTCTTCTACAGTGATCCCAAATTAACAACCGAACTCTCTTAGTACTTGGGTGGACAACTATTGTTAAGAATACTAATTCGTTTTCTTTTTCTCTTTCTATGGATTTTCTAGGTTAGGAGAATTCCTATTTATAGAGTACCTTTCCAAATCCAAAAGGAAGAAGGAAACCCCCTTTTCTTGAAATACAAGAAACAAATATGTGTCCTTTTATTAGAAATAAGATTATGAGTTCTAGTTAAATATGGGCACTATAGGGACCATAAAATTAATTACTGAAGCTTCCTATTATGAAAATAATTCTAATTAATCATTATTCTTACCATAATAAATTATAAATTATTTCACTAAAAATTTGTAATTGCACTCCTCCATTTATATTTCAAAATTCGCCATTAAACACTAATGTGATTCCCCAGGTTAAGATTACAAATACTAATCAATACATTAAATTACTGATGAATTTAATTTAATGATTAATTTCCTTTAGAGCAATACTCAACTTATTTCATGCTCCAGATTCATAAATATACCAGTCGAGTTTGCACATGAAAACTTATAAGTTTCTCATAAAAAGGTGTATCATCAATCTCTATATTGAGACATGAATTCCATCAACTAATTAATTATTTCACCAATACATATTATTATCATCCAATTACCAGACATATCTACCCATCTCAGAATCTCACCTTTTAATAAATCAAAATGATAATTAATATATACAGCTCGTAATCGTTATATCAGGATTAAGAATATAAGTACATTTAATAGTTTAGAGAATATGTTTTTATCAGTCAGTCCAAAACATCTATCTCTACTTGGTCCCGTTCAATACATACAAAATGTACTAGCACGAGAAAGTTAGAACTATACCATTCTCATAATCAAGATAAATTACATATAATCTCGTGCTACAATCTTCTCGATGGTTTGTCTAAATTTTCATCTAGATTGTGAACTATAACTTTAATTTATAAGAATCGATGATTTGATCTTTTGTGTATAAGCTTAAACTCTATACACCAAATCATCTACTATATAAGTTGAGGACACATATATGACAAATTGATCTATTTAATGTAATACTTTATTGAATTTCATGAATAAATAAACAATTGTTCAATAAATAATATTATATCCAAATGCATGGTTAATAGTATATCCTAACATTTGATTGATGATTTCTTTTTATCCAAATTGTGCATCTTTTTTTTTGCTGGAGTTCTGCTCAAATGAATTACTTGAATTCGAGGTATATAGCAGTATAGACATACTCTTCTTTGAGATGATATTTCTTTTACTTTATGCTCTATTCAATCATAAGAGACCTTGTGTGAAACTTCTAGCTGCTGATTCAACTGATTTTTTTTTGTTTGTGTGTATAATGAGTCCACGTAGATTAAGACCAAGGATGGTTACCTCCTTGGACTTCAACGTGTGTCATCTCGCTCTACAATTGTCAGAGGAGAAATGGGTCTTCCAGTTCTGCTCATCCATGGACTCTTCATGGTAATGTTGCTACAAATCTTGAACTTTGTTATTTGCTACCTTTTGAACAATAGGACTTTATTGCAGTTTTGTAACCTATTTAGAACATACTTAAATTCCTATATATATATATATATGAATTTGTTCCTGCCTGGCTTGTTTGATTTTCAGACTAGTGCTCTGTTGTAGGATCTATGCACTGAATCTTGTAATGATTGAACCACCCTAAACCGTGGCATTTCTCCAAATCAATCAGAATTTCTTCTTTGTCAGAAGCTTACTGTATCCAAGTATCGGGTGTTACTGGTTAAATTGGCTTCAGTTATCACATTATGGGATAACTTCATGTTCCTAAAGAAGAATGAAGCTTAAAGTTTGAACGGGTACGAAGAAGTAAATATGTTCTTTTGGGATAAATGAACAAATTATATAACTCAAAGTTAAATATCTTATCTTATAATTTTTTATCTTCTATTTGACCTTACTTCATTAAGAAATGTAACTCGAAGTTAATGTCTTTGGATCTTAGGGGTCGTTTGGTACAAAAATGAATAACGTAGGGATTTGTAATGCAGGGATTAGTAACGAAGGGATTAATAATGCAGGAATTATTTTTTATTGCTTCTCAGTTAATCTTGTGCTTGGTTTAAAACCCTACAAAAAACTTATTTCCAATTATATCCTTGAATATTATCGAATTTTCTATTTCATGTAATTGGATCAAAATAGATTATTTTATTGTGGCTTCTAACTAGCTAAGAGAACAACAATTTTGTCGCAATATTTGTTATTTTCTCACTTAAATTATTTGAAAATAAATAATTGTGATCTTAATAAATTCTCACTAATAAACCACCAATTTTTAATTTAATAAAGATAAACCATCTATTATTAGAATCGAAAAGATGGTAAACAATTGTAAAATAAACAGTCTATATTTACACATAAAAATTTGAAAGTTGTAGTTTTAAAATAGTGTTTATATCTTACAAGGTCACTTAACTTTGAGAATATATCTAACATCATTGGACTTTGTTGTATCAATAAAATCACTAAACTAAATTAATTATATATATAAAAAATTGACATGGCAAAATATTTTTTGTCTATTATGTAAATACTAGTTTAGTGCACGTGCTTTGCACGTATGTGTCGTGTCAATTCAAAAATTATATATAAATAATACTTGCCATTAAAATAAATACAATATTTATATAAACAAAATTAAATAAATGCTACTAATTGGATGCAATAGTTTAATCTATCATGAATACACAAAGATGAGAAAAATCAATTCAATTACTTATAATATAGAGATATGTTAATAGTTTATGAATACATAAAGTAATAATTTGGAGTTGAATAGTTAAGAGTTAAATAATTAATTGATTAAAATTTAATTTTAAAAAAGACTCCTAAATATAAAAGGAGTAGTTTAATGTTTCAACATAATTTTAATTACTCTTTTTCTTTTTAAATTTGCTATATTGCATAATTTTATTAACAAAATATTTGATAATCAAAATTTTAGTTAATTTCAAAGTCCTAAATATTAGAAAAATAATAATATTTTTCCTTTTTCCTTCATAGCCTAGACAATTATTTATATAGAATTGTCCTAAATTGAATTCTAAATATAAAGAAATTCTAATTCAAAAGTGAATCTTGAAATTAAATAAATAAAAAATAAAATAATAAATGAAGAAAAATAGTGAAAAGATGATTTTGTCTAAAGTGAAGTATTTTAATGAAGGGCAAAAAGTTCAAACAACATTTCTAAGGGCATTCACACTTTTAATATAATATAGATAGATGAACCCACAAATAAATAAAATTTAAAATTTTGACATGATAAATTTATTTATTTTTATATTATGCAAATATAAACCCGCAAATAAACAAAATTTGTAAGCTAATTTATTTAAATAAATTTACTAGTACAAAACTACAAATATAAAACATAAAATCAAGATAATAAAAAAAAGTATAAAAGAATTTGAAGAATATTTTTGTCTTTATATATTTAATCCCATAGTATTAAATTCAAGGTATTAGTTAATACCACCAAATGGGAGGTATTAGTTGATACCATGTATGGTGTATTAACGAATACATGGATTAGTTATACATGGGTCCAAAAATCCTACCAAACATAGTATTAACTAATACCATATATAATATATGGATTATTTCTCCTAATACCATATATAATATATGGATTATTTCTCCTAATACCTCTTGCCAAACGGCTCCTCAGTGTTAAGAGTTTCCCGCACGGTCTGAGGGAGTGGGTTGTTGTTTCCTTGTATGGTTTTTGGTAATCCTCATCTCAAGAGCTTTAGAAGTTGAGTTCAAGGATGCACATTGAACTTGAGTTGAAATTTTTAAGTTTGGGGTTTGAGGGTATGGTCGTTCAGGTTCATTTTGTTTTGCATCTATCCAGGATTTTAATGACTATTAGTAAGATAGTGCAATGTAGAATAATAACCATTCAGGATATTTTCAGCTGTTATGCTTTTAAGTCTCAATGAATTGAGCATTAATGAAATAATATCAAATAACTATCCTGTTCAGTGACTTTATCAGAAAAACAATATTATTTTAAATAGTAGCAGTAAATGTCATGCTCTGTTTCTTCTGTTAGCTCGGATGCTGGGTGGCCATAACATGCAATAGACACATTTCTCAGAAAAATCAGTGAGAAACAAATTTACTTACTAGAACAATGTCTATTTTGGGCCAATTTCTAGTACAAACACTATTCTCTTCTATGGGCATTAACTAACCTCCATCTTGTGTAAACTTCAGCCTTGACAGTTCAGATCATTTCATATTCAGCAAGTACTGCTTCTACTGATACGTTTCTTTGCATGTAAGGAACTTATGTAGATGCTCTATTTTTCGACAAAAAAAAAAGATAAAGAAAGTAAAATAGAGCATCTACATAAGTTCCTTGCATGCAAAGAAACGTATGCTCTATTTAGATCATTTTAAATCATCTGAAGAAAAAGGATGTGTTTGAAATACTCTTAAGCTGTATCAGGACACATAGCTCAGTAACTTCTGTTAACCATTTCCTAATTCACCGAAGGTAGCATACCCATGTTTACAAGCCATTCGAAAAGTAGGAGTTAAGTTGGAGACTTGGAGTTCTTTAAGGTAGAAGGCCCCTGTTTACCAAGTCATTTGAATTGTAACTGTACAGTTTATAGTTCTTTGCTTGAAGCATACCAATATCAAGCGAGTGTGGAGCGACACTTGCATTTATGGTACAGTTGACAGCTGCCCTTTTCCCCATCCTCTGAACTTTTGCAGAATCTTGATTTATGCAGGCAGGTGATGCATGGTTCCTAAATTCTGCTAGTCAGTCATTGGGCTTTATCCTTGCTGATCAAGGTTTTGATATTTGGGTTGGAAATGTGCGTGGCACACATTGGAGTCATGGGCATGTATCTTTATCTGTGAAAAATAAGGTAATATTTCTATCTTATGTATGCGAAATTTATATGAATACTTTTCTAGTTTTGCATATGTTTTGTCCTTTATGAGCTAGTCTAGAAAGCTGCCAGGCTCATACTTGATGGGTTCAACCAGTATTCTTTAGCACTGAATCCATTGCACTGTGGAATTATGGGTTCAAAATTAGATATTTTTGAAAATTTTAGTGATCTTTTACCTATATATCTGTACACCATGTGAAAAATGATATATTCAGGTGAACACATTCATTATTGTATCCCCTCCTGGATTTGCTTCACTTGCCACGACCAAGCCTTTATTTTCCTGCCTACTTAAAGGGTCGGCTATATGTGACATCAGAGTGCTGGCTAGTCAAAAACGCACAAGTTCAGAAGATGCAGGTCGCGGAGATGAGGATGTTGAGATGGATGTGTGGACATACCATGGGGATAAGATTAGGAATGATGTCATTCCGGGGAAGTTAGGGGTGACCTCTGTGACAGACAAAATGAGAGAAGCGAGACTACGATGATTTGGATATGTGCAGAGAAGAGGTGCTAACGCTCCTATTAGGAGGTGCGAGAGGTTGGATTTAGGGGTTACGCGGAGGGGAAGAGGTAGACCGAAAAAGTATTGAGGGGAGGTGATTAGACAGGATATGGCAGCTTCGTATCACCGAGGCCATGACCTTAGATAGAAAGGAGTGGAGGTCGCGTATTAGCGTAGAAGGTTAGACGGCTAGTAGGGGTAGGATGATGTCTGGCCTTGTAATATAGTAGGTTAGTAGAGGTAGTCGAGTCTTTATATATTGTGTTGTTGTCCGTCATTTATTTTTGTTACTTTTATTATCTTTAGCTAAGGTGGCAAGCTTACTTTCATAAACTCGAGAAAAGGGATATAGATATTAAGCTGGGTGAGTTGGCACACTCCAATAGTCATCAAAATTTTGGTTATTGCAGGCGTTTCAGAGATGAGGAGGTTAGACATGCTATTAGTAGGATAAAAAGAGGGAGGGCGATCAAACCCGATGAGATTCCGATGGATTTTTGGAAGAGCTTGGTCAAGGATGGTATGGAGTGGTTGACTAGGCTATTCAATGCTATTATGAAGATTGTTAAGATGCCCGATGAATGGAGGAGGAGTACAATGGTTCCATTGTAACAACTTCGGGGGTATGAAGTTGTTAAGCCACACTATGAAGGTTTAGGAGAGAGTGGTGGAGATGAGGATGAGAAAAGAAGTGTCTATTTTAGAGAATCAGTTTGGATTCATGTCGGGGCGGTCGACTACTGAAGCAATTCATCTTGTTCGAAATTAGTGGAGAAATATAGGGAAAGAAAGAAAGACCTTAATATGGTGTTCATTAATCTCGAGAAGACCTATGACAAAGTTTCGAGGGATGTCCTATGGAGGTCTCTAGAGGCGAAAGGTGTTCCAATGATGTATATTAGGGCGATAAAGGACATGTATGACGGAGCCAAAACTCGGGTAAGAATGGTGGGTGGAAACTCAGAGTATTTTCCTATGGAGATGGGACTTTATCAAGGATCTGTGTTGAACCCTTTTCTTTGTCTTAGTAATGGATGAGCTGACACGACCTATTCAGGAGAAGGTTCCATGATGTATGCTATTTGCGGATAACATAGTACTGATAGATGAAACTCGGATTAAAGTTAATGATAGATTGGAGGTTTGGAGACATACTTTGAAATCCAAAGGGTTCAAACTGAGCAAGATCAAAACAGAATAATTGGAGTGCAAATTTAGTGTTTGAGGGATGAAGCAGACATTGAAGTGAGACTTGCCACTCAAACTATTTCCAAGAGAGAAAACTTTAAATATCTTGGGTCCATCATTTAGAGTAGTGACGATATCGACGATGATGTCACACATCGTATTGGGGCAGCATGGACAAAATGGAGGTTTGCCTCTGGAGTATCGTGTGATAAGAAGATACCACCTAAATTTAATGGTAAGTTTTACAGAATGGGGGTTAGACCGTCTTTGCTATATGGGGTGGAGTGTTGGTCAATAAAAAACGCACATGCTCAGAAGATGCAGGTCACGGAGATGAGGATGTTGAAATGGATGTGTGGACATACCAAGAGTGATAAGATTAGGAATGAGACCATTCGGGAGAAGTTAGAGGTGGCCCCTATGGATGACAAAATGAGGGAAGCGAGACTGATGGTTTGGACATGTGTAGAGAAGAAGTACTGATGCTCCTGTTAGGAGGTGCGAGAGGTTGGATTTAGGAGTTATTCGGAGGCGTAGAGGTAGACCGAGGAAATATTGGGGGGAGGTGATCAGATAAGATATGGCGAAACTTCATCTCACCGAGGACATGACCTTAGATAGAAATGAGTGGAGGTTGCGTATTAGGGTAGAAGGATAATAGGCCAGTAGGGGTAGGTTGATGTCTGGTCTTGTGATATAGTAAGTTAGTAGGATTAGTCGTGTCTTTATATCATGTGGTGTCATTATCCGTCTTATATTTGTTACTTTTATCGTATTTACATACTATCATTTGCATTTTATTATTTGTCATGTTCCTTTTCTCTTTTTCTTTTCCTTTTTTCCATATCTAGTATCTTCTGCTTACGGGACTTAATTTTTGAGACGAAGGTTTTTCAAAAACAACCTCTCTATTTTCTATGAGGTAGTAATAAGGTCTGCATACATTTTACCTTCCCCAGACCCCACTTGTGGGATTCCACTAGGTATGTTGTTGTTGTACTTTTATTGTCTTTAGAAATTATCATTTGCTTTCCACTCTAGTCGTTTTGTTTCATATTTAGTATTTTCTGCTTTTGGGGATGATATTTTTGAGATTAGGGTCTTTCAGAAACAACCTCTCTATCTCTATGAGGTAGTGGTAAGGTCTGCGTGCATTTTACCCTCCCCAAACCCCACTTGTGGGATTCCACTGGGTATGTTGTTGTTATCTATGACATCAGAAATAAAAGGCTGAGTCATGGAAAGTCTACTGTAGGCCCCGGTGGTTTTCTTCGGTGATGATAATAATCACTTTTTGCCTCTTAACTTATCTGCAATTATTTTTACAAATTTGAGGGAGAGAACACTGTATATACAGGTCAAATGATATGCGAAACAGCTCTAGAGAAGGAATCTAACTGTGCGAAGCTGAGATGCTCAACTGGAACAACCTCAAGTTGGAGTAAAATTGTCTTGAAGTTTAAATTTTTAAATCTGTTGTACACAGGAAGATGGTATATAATCTGGGCTTAGGCTATTGTGTCATTAAAAAAATAGAGCTCAAATTCATTCAATACATCTGGCGCGCGACCACCCGTACTTTGGGTATGAAAGGGCATAAAAGAAAAAATGAGGGATGGTGGAAATCATGAGTACTTTTATCATGATCTTCATATTTTTCACAAAAAAAAAAAGTGAGAAATATTGGAGAAGAATATTATTGAAACTGTATATACATTATTACATTGAGACCCTATTTATAGACACTACATTAGACTCTTTTTTCAACTAGGACACTACAATACAATCCTTTTCCAAGGAGGATTCTATATACTATTCCTATTCCTATTCTAAGTAGGATTATATAAATTATTCTTGTTCCTATTCCTATTCTAACACAAAACAAATGGAAAAAGGAAAAAAAGAAAGACTGATAATGATTAGCCTACAACCGTAACAACATACCTAGTGTAGTTCTTCAAAATGGGGTTTGGGAAGGATAGAGTGTACATAGACTTGATCTCTACCTCAGAGATAGAGCGATTGTTTTCGATAGACTCTTGAAAATAGCCTACAAAAAAAGTAATGGAGATAAGGGAAACAACAAACAGTAATAAAACAATAGATGGTAACTGAACAATACTACAACAAAACAATACTATAATCAAACTACACGAAACAACATATAATAATAGAAGTCGAAGAGCAAGAAACAAGAGTAATACTACGATTACTAGAATGGACAACAAGTCAATACACTCCTACCTACTAGTATGAACACACTCTTACCTACTACCCTTCTACCCTAATTCGTGTCCTCCACACCTTCCTATCTAAGGTCATGTCTTCGGTGAGCTACAATTGTATCGTATCCTGTCTAATCACCTCTTCCCAATACTTTTTTGGTCTACCTCTACCTTTTTTGAATCTATCCATAGCGAACCTCTCACACTAGGGCATCCATCCATCTCCTTATCATATGTCTGAACCATCTTAACCTTGTTTCCCGCATCTTGTCTTCCACCGAAGTCACTCCGACCTTGTCTCAAACATTCTCATTTTTAATTCTATATCTTCTAGAATACCCACATATCCATCATAGCATCTTCATCTCCACCACTTTTATTTTCTGAATTTGAGAGTTCTTGATCTGTCAACACTTCGCCCCATACAACAAAGCTGGTCTAACCACCACTTTGTAGAACTTATCTTCAAGTTTTAGTGGCACCTTCTTATTACACAAAACTCCGGATGCTAGCTGCCATTTCATCCACCCTGAACCAATATGATGAGTAACATCCTCATCAAACTTCCTATTTTCTTCGATAATAGGCCTAAGATACTTGAAACTCTCTCTTTTAGATGGCCTATCTATCAAGCCTCATTTCCACTCCAGCCTCATGCACAACATCATTGAACTTGCACTCCAAGTATTCTGTCTTGATCCTGCTCAACCTGGAACCTTTAGACTCTAAGGTCTATCTTCAAACCTCCAGGTTAGTGTTAACTCTGTCGCGAGTATCGTCAATCAAAACTATGTCATCCACTAATAAAATACACCATTGCACCTCACTCTGAAGTTGCCGCATCAATACAAACATCATCTAGGTAAATAAAAACATAATAAGGGTTGATCCTTGGTGCAATCCCATCAAAATAGGGAAGTGCTTTGAGTATCCTCCCACCATCCTTACATGGGTCTTGGCTCCATCTTACATGTCCTTAATTGACCTAGTGTACGTCATTGGTACACCTCTAGCCTCCGGTAAACTTCAAAGAACCTCCTTGGGGCCTTTGTCATAGGCCTTTTCGAGGTCGATGAAGACTATGTGCAAGTTCTCCTGCCTATACTGTTCCACCAGTCTCCTTACTGGGTGAATGGCTTTTGTAGTCAAGCGTCTTGGTATAAATCCAAACTAGTTCTTAGAAATAATCACGTTCTTCCTCACCCTCATCTCCACCACTCTCTCACAAACCTTCATAGTGTGACTTAGTAGCTTGATACCATTTTAGTTGTTGCAATTTTGAATGTCACCCCCTTGTTTTTGTACAGCAGAATCATCGTACTCCATCTCCATGCTTTGGGCATCTTCGTCGTCTTGAAGATGACAACAAACAACTCAGTTAGCCACTCTTGAGCTGGTCCGCTTTAGCTCTTCCAAATTCCATTGGAATCTCGTTTGGCCAAGTCGCTCCACCCCTACACATCCTAAAAGCACTTTTCACCTCCTCAACCTTTATACACCTACAATAACCATAATTGCGATGCCTCTCTGGGTGCTAATGTTTTTTGTCCCCCTCTTCATTTAAGAGTTTCTGGAAGTATGACTGCCATCTCCTTCTAATGAGTGCCTCCTCCCCTAGTACTTTGCCGTTCTCATCCTTGATGCACTTCACTTGATCAATGTCGTGAGCCCTCTTCTATCGCCTTAGCTAGCATGTGTAACTTTTTTTTTCTTTGAGAAGTAACATGTAAAACTTCTATCTCCACCTTTGTCCTCTAATTTTGCATACAACCGTTCAAAAGTTGTGGCTTCTGTCTGTAACTGCTAACGTTGCCTCTTTCCTAGCCATCTTATACTCCTTCCTATTCGTTCACTTTTCCTCTTAGTCCTTAGTCTTCACCAACTTCATGTAAGCCACTTTCTCTGCCTCCACCTTCAATTGTACAAGTTTGTACTAAGTAAATTTATCTTCAACCACCTTAACAGTTGTAGATTAACCTACAACTGTACAAAGTAAATTTACTTTCAATTATATACAACTCTGTTGCAAGTAAAATACAAGTTACAGGTTTCAGTTAATTGAAGAGTTTAGAGTGTCATGAATTAGTTCGTGAATGTCTTTTATTTTTCATGTAGGCAAAATTAATGTCATTGTTCAAATGCCCCTAAGCTGTGTCCATCAGGCAAACCATTCAAAGACTAGTACACCCCAAATGCAAGACAATAATATAGATAAAGGTCAAATACTGCAGAAGCTAATACAATCACCCCAAAAACTGATGTCATAAGTCATGAGCTACTAGGAGCAGAAAATACAACTTTGATAGTAAAGAGATGTAAAGGACTCTCAGCTACCATGAACTAGCTGGCAGCTCAACACTAGAACACTGCTAGTTTTCTGAAGCTCCCTATCGAACTCCTAAATAGCTCAAACTAATAGCTGCACACAGAATGCAACAAGTGTAGTATGAGTACACTAACACGTACTCAGTAAGGTATAATTGACCGTCCCTAAAAACAGTAGTGACAAGGGTTTGCCGGAAATACTTACTTTCATACCTGTGCAATTATTATATTTGACAATAGTGATATACATGATCAACCATCTAACAGTATTCCATCCATAGGGCCCACCTTTACCTAGGTTGAACTATGTGTTTCAATACGCTGTCCATAGTCAATGACATTCATCAATAGCCCAACCAACGGTGTATTTTATCCTTAGTCCAAGGGTACAAATAGTACTACAACAAGCACTAACAAACCTAACCCTCACAAGGTAAGACAACACTCTACCCCTACTATTCTTCTGTCCTCATACGTGACCTCCATTCTATCCTATCTAGAGTCATATCCTCAATAATATGAAGTTGTGCCATGTCCTGTCTAACCACCTCTCCTAATACTTTTTTGGTCTACCTCTAACACTCCCCGTACTCCCCAACATCTAGCCTCTGGCACCTCTTGGGGCTTCTGCACACCCCTGCCCTATATGTTCAAACTATCTCAGTCTCATTTCTTTCATTTGTCCGACACAAAGGTCACTCTCATCTTCTCCCGAATAACCTCATTCCTAATCTTGTCATTCCTAATATACCCACATATCTATCTCAACATCCTCATCTTTGCAAGATGTATCTTCTAAACATATGAGTTCTTGACTGGCCAACACTCCACCCCATACAACAAGGATAGTCTAACCACCATTCCGTAGAACTTACCTTTAAGTTTAGGTGGTACTTTCTTATCGCACAAGGCACTAGAAGCAAGCCTCTATTTCATCCATGCTGTCCCGATGTGATGTGTGACATCATTGTCGATGTCCTTGCTACTGTGGATTATGGACCTAAAATACTTAAATTTTCTCTCTTGGGAATAATCTATGTGGCAAGCTCACTTCCACATTTGCTTCATCCAACGCAACATTGAATTTGCACTCCAAATATTTTGTCTTGGTTCTGTTCAACTTGAACCCTTTGGACTCCAAAGTTTGTCTCCAGACCACAACCTAGCGTTGACTCTATTCCGTGTCTCATCAATCAGTACTATGTCGTCTGTAAAATAACATACACCATGAAACCTCTAACTGAAGAGATCGCGTCAACTTATCTGTCACGACCCGGATAGGGGCCTAGATGTGACATGGCGAAGGAGAACCCGAAGGCTCTCGATCAAGCCATCATAGCATCAAAACTCATCATTGGCTCA